>JASFDE010000068.1:0-66637 GCA_036937135.1 Nidula niveotomentosa
AGGTTTTCGTGTCTGCTGGTATCTCCGTGGACGTCTTTGGCTCATTGTACATATCATGCAGCACGACCTTCAGGGAACTCGTCTCACTCACGTACGCTGTGCGCGCCGTCATCATACATGACATAGGCCTCTTTCTCAGGTACATTCTCTCGAATCTTAACACACTCCAGCCCACTAACTTATAGTTGTACTTCTCACAGACAATCTCAATCAAGCGAGCGCTAACAATACGACTTGATTTCCGCCGCCTCACAGCTACATGTGCTGCTCGCTCCCCCATACAGTGCCCATTCGCTTCCCAGTACATGTCCATTCCCACCTCAAGTACAGTGTCCACCCGCCCCTCCAACAGTGTCCACCCGCCCCTCCAACAGTGTCCATTCGCTCCCGAAATGCTGCATTCTCTGCTCCAATGCAGTATCCATCACACCCCCAATACAATGTCCCCTCCAGTTTCAATACATCGCTACCCAGTCCTTTGCTGCTCGTGTTCGATCCAGCCCTTGTATTCTGTCCTCCTCCAGTACTGCACTGGCCTCCTCTTGACGCTATACTCCATCCATCCCGCCCCGAATGCAGCGGCCATCCGCCTACCCAGTTCGTTTCAACTGGATTCCGATTCGGCCCTTGTTCGCCTACGCATCGTGTCCGTTATCGCCCCTTCTTGAGTACAGTGCTGTTCATCTGTGTGGCACCCGCGTTCGCGTCTATCCTCTGAGGAGCAGGCCTTCGTGATCCTGCTAGGCGTTCGTTCATCAATGGAGATATTAGCAGCGAGGCCGCGAGCGTTAATTGAGGACGATCGGCATCGCTCAGCAGCCCCATGTTCCCACCTGTTCCTCGACGGCTGGAAGTGTCAACATAGCCGGCTCGTTCAGTGGACCGGAATAGGTATGTACGTCTACTCTTTTCATTCCACCCTTATCCATCGGCTAGTTGGATAATTGGACTGGTTCAATTATCCTAGTCGATAGATAGGGCGGGTACTCCGACGCAGACACCAACGATCCTGTTAAACCCCATCACCGAGTCCGCGCAATCGGATCTTTGCAGCTGGCCCAATGACGACTCTAGCACCACATCCAGCTATGAGCTACACATCGGCGAGACGACTCAGTGTGGCCGTGACGACGCCGCAGATGGGCAATAAGGCAAGAAGCAGTGATCAAGAAAGTTCGCTACATAATTCTTTCTAAATTTCAAACACTATTGAGAGGGCTTAATTCCGCAAATGCTTCGAGAGTGTTACATCGCTTAACTGGGAATGAGGGCCAATTTACTGTGGTTGAGTTGGAAACATGATCTACACTTTAATTTGTTCGAAATTAACAACGACAAATGTGGCATGAATGTTTTCCTCAAGTTATAATGAATCTATGTATGATGCTACAAAAAAAGTCCATCCGTAGTCCTGTTTCTTTCCACTATGCTGACAAAAGTTCACGGATACCTACATGGAAGCAAGGAGTTCCCAGCAATCGCCAGCAATCACGTACAGAAATGAACCTCACATGCTACGTTCGTCCCCCGAACTTCCATCCACATCCTGGCCGCCAATATGAAAGGTTAGGTACAGCCGAAGACAGACATCCGAATTGCATCTTGAACATGTTACGTGATATGAACCGAACGACAACAAATATCTATCTGAGCTCGTCTACGGTATTGTCACTGGAGAATAGTAATTAGAACGGAAGATGGGGGTAAGGACGCCGTGAATAGAGTGGAAATGGCATACCTTGCCTGGCGTTCTTTCTACCCCACTGAGTCAAGTGGTAGGTGGGGATTAGAATGAGCATCCTGGGTATTCATTGATCTACCTGATATTGATTCTTCTAGCTGGGATCATCAAGAGCAGCATCTATAGAGGCAAGAAGGGGTGTTAGCGAAACTTCAGCACTGGAATACAGGGACATAGGACACCAAGCAACGCTCGACCACCAGTACAGCCAAGCCAAGCAATGCCCGATCTCATATCCTCAGGGCAAGGAGCGAGTATGGCATGACGAGGATAACGAGAAGCATCGATATGAAAAATACTCACTGTCGACGTCTACCATATTGACAACCAGCACCCGCATACTTATGAAGAGACAACATTGGAGCTCTTCTATTACAAAACCTGCGTGAATATGAGAGTTAGATTCCTGAATCAAGAGGACGAGTAAGAGAAAGTGTACCATTCACAGTGCTTAGGAGCCTGCCTGCCCACCTTGGGCTCCTGCAAACGCCGTTTGCGTATGTTTTCTGTCAGTCGCAGTCCTAGACCTGGTTTCGCGCACCCTCAACCTGTGCATCTGCATCCCACGTCTCAGGCCTACATCATCACTCCACGTACCAATCAAACAAGGTAGACCTAAATATACCCCTGGGATCTCAGTACCGCACGGCACATCGTACGATTGAAGGCGCCTAACCTCCATCGGCGCAATCAGGAGCAATTGGCCCTAGAGAAATCCGACGAGTTATGCCCTTAGACCTGCACGGTAAGCATCCAAACGAAAGAAAGGAAAAAGAAAGAACGAACTGGCCTCACCACCAAGCAGGGCAAGCTACAGCTGTCATTCCCATAATCTTCCACCGCCAGCCGCTGTTCGATACGAATGGCATGCCTTCCTCGTCGTGCACGAGCAGAATTCCGTAAATCATGGTCCTATACATAGAGTGTAAGTATCTGAATTAAATAAAAGAAGAGGAGGAAAGACTAAACATACAGGAGTACCAATCACACGGATGCAGCTGCCGTCCACCGCGATCCTTTCCCGCCAACCTCTGTTCGATACGAGTGGCCTGCCTTTCCCGCCCCGCAACTTAGGCATCCCGTAACATCACTGGCTAGACCTAATAATCTTAAAACAAGGTCTTGGCCATGATCCACTACTACCAACACCTGGACGAGGGAGCGACGATAGCCTAGGTGAACCACAGACAACATACGCGCATCGAGAATTCCAGACGGAAGGAAGGGCATGGGTAGTGCGAGCAACGGATGAGTACGGGAACGGCGATTAGTTGACGCCTAGCACTGGTGGATGCAGTCGGAGCCTGAAGGAGGACGACGAACGCGTACAATAATGGCCAATGCCGAGCGCCCTACCTTTGTCGCGTGGTCGAGAGGGTGCAGCCAAATACGACCAAGCGCGTCGCGGAAAGAGGTTCGTTGAGTTCCCACGCCTCAAGACAACACTCTTCTCATTCGGACGCTGGGCGCTCACCGCATACCCGTCCTCGATGCCGACCTCAGCGCGTAAGAGCAGCGTCGGCGGTGGCGTACGACGTGGACCTCAGAAAGCACACATCCCCTACCGTGGTGACAACCCGGAAGTAGGCAAGAAGACGGGCATCGCTGTCCAGCATGTCGAGCGCAAGTCGGATGGCTTCGAGCCGTTCGAGCAGGTCATGCAGCAGGCAGACAATCGGACACCTCCAAAGCCGAAGGGGAGGAGGAAAAGCCGCGCCACACTACAACAAGAGGAAGATTTTGACGATGAAAACGGTGAGATATCTATGGAGTTGGACGACAGTGAGTGTCGTATGTATCGAGGAACCTTTGCTGTTTATTCACGCCATCCATGCGCCGTACAGGCCCTCTACAGTATTTATCCAACGCACGACCACCAAGAACATCTACCAACCTCAGTCGCATCGGATCATCCTCTCGCGCAGTCGCGCGGACCTCCGATGTCGACTTCGACCAGATACCCTCTCCCCGACCCCGCTCTTCGAAACAGAAGGCAATGTCAAACGGTGGTCCTGGCCCATCCAGCCTCTCCAAGTCCATTCACGCACGCGAGCTCGACTCGGACTCTGATCCCCCCGAGGACACTGGCGATTACGACCAAAGTGGCATGGATCTTGAAAATGGTGATTTCGATGATTATGGGCCCCAGGAGAGCGAGTCACCTAATAAGTCGTCGCCCCGGCCAAGCTTTTCGCAGATGGGCGAGGAGGACGACGAAGACGAGGAACAGGACGACTTGCAGGATGTTCTGCCACAACTGACACCTCGTGCAGATAAGGGCAAGAGGAAGGCCATACAGCGTGAAGAAGAGCCCCCGCAGGATATAGATATGGAAGATGAGATTGCACAGGGTCTGGACGACGTTGGGCAGTGGTTGGAATCGGACCAGGAAGAAGAAGAGATGGAGCAGCCAGCGCCTGAACCCCAGAGGAAGTCGAAGAAATTGAGAGTAACTTTAGAGGAGGACGAGGATAAGACGCCACGCGCGCGTCCTACAAGCAGAACGAAGAAGGAGAATCGTCGTAAGCTTCCTCATCCTCACCCGTCTACCTTCCGTCTCACACTTCTTTCCTTTCTACCAGCCGTGCGGGAAGGCACCAGACGCTCCGAACGTGCACCCATGAAGCCCCTCGAATGGTGGCGTGGTGAGAAAGTCGTCTATGGGAAGCCCGAGTCCACTTCTGGCCCCGTGCTCGTTGCGCCCATCCGCGAGATTCGGCGAATACCCAAAGAGGAGGTCATACCCCTCGCCGCGAAGCGGAAGCGCGGCTCCACCCGCGCACGCAGCAAGAGTGTCAAGCTGAACGAGGATGATACTCCCGTGGAGCCTTTAGAGCTGAACCCGGAGGACGGGTGGGACAACGACACGGAGCCGACGTGCACGGTGTTGAGCTATGAGACGAGGGAGGAGGTGCGGAGACGTGAGTTGTGCCTTTTTATTGCTCCTGTAAGTTTGGACGGCTAATGATTTCGGGGTGTAGGAATCGCGTGGACTGCGAAGATGGTCCATCCGAAGATGGCGGCGAATAACGATTGGTCATTCGACAAGATCTTTGGTGATGGCGAGTTCATTGCTGCCGGTCAACTTATTATACCTCCCAAAGCGCGCAAACCGAGTAAAGCTACGAAGGATAACACTTATGTGCGTCCCTCATCCTTGTTGAGCTTCGCTATCTCATCTGTGTTCTTTGCTTGTTCTACAGATATTCTACGTCATTGAAGGCGCCGTCAACTTCAAGGTGCACGATACTTCCCTCATCCTCGCAACAGGCGGAATGTTCATGGTTCCCCGAGGTACGCTTTACTTTCTTCCTTCACTACTTGCCTGCAACCGCTTATCCAATCCACTCTCCAGGCAACACTTACTTCATCGAGAACATCTCCACTCGCGATGCCAAGCTGTTCTTCACACAGGCCCGCAAGGTCGTCATCTCCGAGGAGGAGCGCGCCCGCAGCGGAATGGCCTCCAACGGTGCCACGCCGCAAAAGCGTAAGTCTGTCGCGCGCTCGTCCAGCACGTCGGCGGCGATGGTGCCGACCATCCAGGTGAATGGACATGGGATAGCAGGTTCCGTGCCCCCAGTCACGAAGAGATCTCAGTCGACGAAGGTCTAGTGTTGGCGTGAATTCCTCTGCACCTCGGTTGCCGCTTTATTATATTGTCGCCGATGGTGTCAAGACGTGATTGCTCATGGACGCCGGTCTTTTTAGCATGTTGATGGCTACTAGTTATGCTACTGATGGATTTTTTACCATCGTTCACTGCTTGTGCTTCATGTTTTTCTCTGGATCTGTTGTACACTGTTTTCTTAATCTTATATCACCTCGTTTCACGCATGACAGCATCTTGTTTTGTTACTTCTGAGCCAATATCATGTATTATTATGCGTATGTGCTGGATACGCAACAGGGTTCCTTTAACTAGATAAGGATTGTACGGAGGTCACCCAATGGCTACCATAGGAAATATTTTATGGTATGATGCTGCCTCTTTTTGGGGGCAAACGATGTGCTAATATCTTATTATCTGCCAGCAGCCACCAGCATTCGGCACTAGAAGCCGGTTGAGGAGTACATGAAGACATGTGTAACCAAGCGAACAACGGCGAGTTATTGTAGGTGACTATTCGAACCCTCGCTCATTTTTAGCAATCAAAGGTCGTCCCTGAGTCGCCCTTCTTCCCCTCAGCAACGTATTCTACCCTTGTAAGTATGTAACGAGGCTCATACCAGCTATCCTTAGTACCAAACGGCGTCAAGCATTGCAAAAGAACGTTTAAATCATAGAATAAGTACAAGGCCTATACTGTACCAGCACCAAGCAATGATTGACGGTACGCTGCTGTCATATCAACCTGATTCCTGAATGTCTTCTCATCATTGTAAGTAGACGATGAAAATGCTGTAATGGCTGGTGGTGGAATTGTTGGAATTGGTGCTCTGTGGCTGGACGACGACTATGTCGACTCCCCCCGTCTACCCCAGAGAGCTTCACGGAGGAGAGGTGGGATGACGATACGGAGCCCATATGCAAGGTGCTGAGCTATGAGACGAAAGCGGATGTGCAGAGACGTAAGTTACCTTCTTGCATCCTCCCTGTTAGCTCAGAAACGCTGACGACTTCTGAGTGCAGGAATTATGTGGACAGCTAAGATGGTCAATTTGAAGATGGCGGCGAATAGCGATTGGTCGTTCGAAAAGATCTTCGGTGATGACGAGTTCATCGCTGCTGGCCAACTTATCATACCCCCCAATGCGTGCAAACCGAGTAAAGCTGTGAAGGCTAATCTTTATATATGTTCCTAGTCCTCGTTGAGAACCGCCGTCTCGTCTATGTTCTCTGCCTGCCGTACGTATATTCTACGTCATCAAAGTACCCATCAACCTCAATGTGCACGAGACCCTCTTCGCTCTCGTAGTAGGCAGGACGTTCATGGTTCCGCGTGGTACGCTCTCCTTCCCTTATTCACTCCCGCCCATCTTCGCTCATCCAGCCCGCGATCATAGGCAACACCTGCTTCACCGAGAACATCTCTTCCCATGACGCCAAGTTACGCTTCACTCACTAACAGTCACATAGGACCCAAGGGCGTGGTAGACCTCAATGACAACGACGCCATACCACACAAGCTCAGGTATTAGTAGTTTAACACGCACCCATCTAGCACGTTGTGGCAATGACGCTCACTATCCTGGGATACTATACAGCGTGATGGGCTCCCTATCCCAAATCACAGATAGATCTCAGTGGACAAATGGGACCGAGTTTCTGTCTTATTCGTCACTTTGTTCGTAAATTGCCGCCGATGCTACTAATTATATCATCTATTCGCGCACGATAGCATTGTATTTTGTTATTTCCGACTCCATGTAAGGTTCGAGCATCTGGACGCGAGCGTAAAAAATTCTACCTACCAAAGTGTCAGTAGAAGGGTGCTGAGTACCCAGATAGCGGGGAAAAACGGCTACCAGAGGAGTAGGATGAAATTCGAGCAGATCGCGCGAATTGGTGAAAGTGCGAAATCGATATTTGTTCTTGTTGAAAACGCAAGTCTTTGGATGCGGCCTGTCGTGTTCCGGGCATCCGCCTAGCATACTTTTTTCGAATGATGACGATGACGCCAAGACGACGATGCTAACTACCAAGACGCCAGACTCCAGCCAGGAGCGGCACTTGGAGGAGGTTCTGACAACGTAAGTGGTTATCCTGGTTTGTGGCACTGCTGAACTCACGCTTGATCTCACGATTATAGATAGGCGACTGACAAGTGTCGTCTGGATTGCGCGATGTTGCCCACAAGATGTGCAGCCATAGTTTTGTGACAAGATATACGTCAGTAATATTGCAACTCTCCATGCACTTACTGTCCCTCCCAGCCAGTCGCAGTCGTCAACTGTAATGGTCTTCACGCCTATGTCTAATGTTCAAGCCTGGACGTCGATCCGTCGCCATGATGCAGCTTTACCGTTTAGCTCGCATGGCTGCGCGTACTATCCTTCATTCAGGATTCAGGCATAGCGTTGTCAGTTAGCAGAGTCCTGAGAGCTTTGTCTTTCGCCCCTTCGCAGCCCCGACCCAACGCCATCGCGTCGTCCCATCTAGGTCCCATCCTGCGACAAGAGGATCACGGGCTTTTTACTTTAGGAAACGGAGTTTCACTGGAGCCCGGCCTTAGAATCCTTATGCTATCAAGCTTAGCGCAATCCAGCGCTCCAGAAGCCCTTCTCGACTTTCAGTGTCAGTGTAATGGCTGTTAGGAGTTTCGTAACTGGGAGGGTGAAGGAGGTCTTCCGGAGCATGTTGAAGAGAGAAATGGAGGTTCTACGGACGAGGTACCTTTTATGAACTTTACATGGGCCATCATGGAGCTACCGCACAAGACGATGAGCAATGCGAGTCCGACGCTTTTCTCGCTATTCCGCGCATCTATAATCGGATACTACCCCGCCCTCAATATACACCATGCAGCTCGGGTCATGTCTGATCAGTATGATCCTGAGTGTGCTGCATTTACGCATTTCAGCTGTGAGAGCCAGATGAGAGTTAGTAGGACAGGATGAACACATATGTAAGACGGCTGGAGCGTTTCTCCACAGGTACTGCTGATGTCGAGCTGAACATCTTCATCGGCACGGAAAACGCTCCCTCCCTCAGCATGTGGCTTCTACCCTACGTCCACTGTTTGTTCTCCCAGCACACTATATGCTCTGTCGTACCCTGCACATGCTGTGCCTCGTACTTTGAGACACTTTGCGCCTCCCTCTCCAGCAGATCATGCGTTCTCTCTCCAGCACAACCTATGTCTTCTATTCCAGCATACACTGCATTCCCCTCTGCATCCCTCGCCTGCCCAGCTTATCTTCTCCAGCACACCCCCATTCGCAGCTCTATCCTCCGCTTCCCCAGTATATCTTACCTCGCAAGCCTAGTATAATTCAAACGCAGTCAAGACTATGAACACGCGTCGGTTGGATCGAATTGAAGGCAACGTAGAAGGGTGCTATGCTCATCTATCTTAAGTAGCCTTCGAGCTGGGCATCTTCCTCGACACGACACACACTCCCTCTGCTGGGACATGAGTTCTACTCCACTATGTCTGCTAGTCCTTCCACCCACAATAACGCCTTCTCCTGCTCCAGCACAGCGTCTCCTGCTCCAGTACCTGCTGCTGCACACCTTACCTTTCTTAGTCAACACAGGTTGCCTCTCCTGATTCAGCTCCCGCTCCGTCCCCGCTTCCTCTTTCACTCGCCCCGGGGATACAGGCCGTCAGACCCGGCCAATAAAACGAATGCTCGTCGGTCGGTCTGAGTGAAAGGCGGTATTGAAGGGCGTCATGCCCATCTATCTATGTAGTCGTCGAGTTGAATATCTTTATTAGCGCGAGGTGCGTTCCGTCCGCCTGGTCATGGCTTCCTTTCCACTTCCTGTGTTCCTTCGTCCAGGTATATATACTGTGTCACCTCCCCAGGCAGATACCGCGTCTACGGCTCCAGCAGACCTTGCGTCTCCACTCCAGTCCACGCTTGATCTTCTGCTCCAGCACACCCTGCATTTCCCTCTCCGTCCTTCGCTCTCCCAATCCGTCCTACCTCACCAACCTAGCAGTTGCACAATCCCACAGATCTGGCGAAAGCACGTTGGTTTACACGGTATCCTATGAGACGTATCCAAGGTTCGCCCTGTGAGGACATTATGTATCTTGGGGGCACATAGCAAGTAACACCTTCTCGACCTTCTTCCACACGAAAATCTCCGGCATATGCAGCGACTGCAACTCTTCGTGCGCCCCTTTCGTCATGAAATGACCATATCGAGGATAATCAATCTCGCTTTCTCGCCTTCCTTTATTTGGAATTATCTCAGTAGAATCCTCGAATATTTCAGTGGAGTTCTGCAGGTTGACCGCACTTTGGACGAGGTCCGTATCGCTCTCTGCGAACTCGCAGATTACATGATTTGGTTACAGCATCTTATGCTTGAAGATGTCACGTGTCGAGGACGGTTCTCAGATGTGTTTGAGCTTTGGAATGGAAATCTTATTTCCTTCCACAGCTGTCCTTAATTCGATGACAAGGTGTTGGCTCATTTCAACAAGCACTACCGGCGACTTCGTGCGTTCGATATACACAATTGTCAGAATTTTTCTGTTGAACGGCGAAGGAAAACGGTCACTGCACATGAATCAGCCATCCAGCAGATATACGGCTCCGATGAATGACGCCGACAATCGCGATGCGTCAGATATGAACACAGGGTGGTTGTCGAATATAGAATCCCTCCATATTTCTGGCTATAGTCATAGAAAGATAGGGCATGGCTCCGATCAAATATCGTATCGATTAGAAGACGGGTCATTCAGTGCTAACTCTTAGAGTTTGCAAATTAGAGACCTTTTTCCTGTTCTCAGATTTATCTGAGACTTGAGTGGGTTGTTCGCGACGAAGCTGAGACGAATGGAAGATAGGGAGTTATTAGATATTGCGATGGTAAACTTTCTTTTATGGCTATCATTTAACCCATGCTTCTACCCAATGGCATGTGTATGGACGATATCCATTTTGCATTTCTGTTATGTGTGGCTGCTCTATTTCTCAAGGTTTTTGCAATTTATCTCCGGAACCCATGCCCATTTCTTATCAATATGTACCTCCTTTGTCGGCCACCATTCCGCTCCTGCACCATAACCACTTGGACCGTATAATTCATCGGTACGATCGATGGCAGTAGGGTTCACGAGGACAACACCCTTTCCTCCTTGATTCCGAGCCTGTACAACTCGAGGATGAGTGGAATCAAGTTCGCCGAAAAGCGTCGAGCCGCAATTGGCGCAAAAACAGCGCTTCATTGTGCGCCCTGAGATTGTATCCGTATCATGATACGATTTAAGATATACTTCAGCTCCGTGTGTGACTTCTAATTGCTGATATGGAAGATGTCAGATGCATTACAAGGATTCCACTGACACAGCAGTGGAAAAAATGAACAGAGCTGACCTCGGTCTTGAGAAAAATAATTGCCATGAATGGAGAACCGCATATCTTTTGACAGTTCTTGCAGTGACATACAAGTGACTGGAAAAAGTCGCCCGTGATTTGGAATTGGACAGATCTGCAGAGACATGAGGCCTTCTGCAGTTCAGAATGTAGAATTGAAGGAGCGAATGAAGTCATGTCAATCCTGGGAGATGAGTAGAATAGAGTAGGTGCATGACGTGAGCAACTTAAATACGAGCGTCGTCAGCTAAATAGAGTACGCTAATGCTACTTCTCCATGTTTGTCTAATAGATGATTGTCGTTCATGGGAGCTCATACGAAGGTTTAAGTCCACTATCTATTCAAGTAGACATTCTCAGGGCTCCAAAATGGTGATCACGAATAGCAGCAGAGCAAGGGTGCGATCCTCATGACGCTATTTGGCTCTACCTTCCATCAAGAGTGTGAACCATGACATATGTGACATGCAATCAGAACGGTAGGTCCCATGCTTCAAATCATGGACTAGAATATCAGCATCATAAGAAGTAGAAAGTGCTATTGCTGCATCTGCAGTGTGCCACACAGAGCGAGATATCAAACTGATCAGAAGTTGATATCTGGTCAGAGGACATATAGAGGTAGACAAAAATATCGTGAAGATGCCCATCTCAGAGTAAATGTTTTTTGGGCTGTTAGCGTTCCCGCGGCGACCTGTCGAACTGCCGATGATCCCACCTTGCCGCCGGCATCCACTTTCTCACTCAGAGATATTATAGGTGGTGATCAGTGTTTCTATGCATCTACTTCCCTGTTTTCTGTAAATGGGACCTTGATATCAAGAACCTGAATGTATTGTTACCTGAAATATACCTTTTCGTACCATCCATGCATTGGAATTATTGATAGATGGCTTGTCTCGGAGCATCTTTGGCCTTGGTGCGTTTGAACGACGTATCAGGTATCCACTGGGCTTGGCCGGAATCGTGTAATGTACGTAGTGTTGCGTAGAATATTCTCTCTCAATATAGAAAGCTGTAGGTTATTTATTCCTTGGCAAGCGCTCAGTGTATATTTGGCTTGGATATCTCCGCAACGGCATCGTAGTACCAATATTGGTCTAGCTTCACCCCAACTTTCCGGCTCGTAAGTCATGCCCAAATCTCAGCCCCATGCTGTATCGTCATGCGGCAAGAAATTGAAAGTGAGTGAGACTTGTTTTGATTAGCTTGACAACTGGAATAGTTGAAGTTTCAGCTGAGAGCTCAAACTAGTAGCATCAGCAAGCTCAAACTTTATTTGTTCACTTTTTGCGCTTTTTTAGCTTGTTACGAGTTTCGGACAAGTCAAAAGTTAAAAAGTCAAAAAGCTAGCTTCATATCGAAAAACTGTAATAAAATGACTACTCTGATAGAAATTCCTACTTGCTTTATATAAATTCTTAGTTACTTCTTTTGCTTTTTCTAGCTATCTGTAACTTTTGACTTTTCCTTTCCTTTGAGAAACCTGAGAAGCAGCTAGCTTTTGCAGAATAAACACCTGGCTTTTTTGAATTGTTACTTTGACGCTTTTTCCAGCTTTTTTCACTGGCATAACTGCAAAAAAGCTATTTGTGAGACTGCTGATGGGCCTATATCTGACAAGGCACTACCTCATACATACATATTACCGAGTACTCGAATATTATGAAGCGGACACCTATTACAAAATTCATAGGCCCAAATAATAGAATTACTTTGTCAATATGAACTATACCGGCTCAGGTTTCATAAACGAATTCTCGCCCTCCGACTTCTGTCCATATTTCGAGTGTAAGTCATCGTCCATAATACGATTAATATGCACAGCAACGGGATGTAGGGCGAAATTCTCAGTATTTGCAGTGGTGGTTCCGTTGGTTTGAGTAGTGTGGCTGGGCCTGGGAGGTGCAGCGCGGAAAGACGTGGTTTTCGCTCCGGCGTCTGCATTCCCCTTCAATGCCCATCCCAGACCGACACGAATGTTAATAAGCATGAAGACGATTCCTGCGACGGCTGGCCAGCAATCAAGAGCGAATGAATGGAGAGTAGTGCGTGCTTGATAGCATGCGATGAAGAAAACTGTCCAGGTCCTAAGGAATTTGAAGCATTAATTAGGAAGCGATAGATTGAGCCCATGTTTTACTCACGTATATACTGCTGCACTCTCAATGATGATGGCAAGCACTCCCTGTGTGATACATATGAGAAACATGTTCGTATGAGTCGAAAATATAGTCATACATTGAGACTCTGAGCACCGTACGGTTTGGTCTCTGAATTGATGGACCAGATGCGATATATGATAAGTCCTGGTGAATTTCTATATGAATTTCAGGATGAGATGATAACTAGCAGAGTGTTCACCTGTACTATAAACGTTTAAGCTAAAGGGCGTGACGTGAGGTCGAGATGTTGCGAGCAAAAAAAAAAACACAAGTTGACAAACCACAACGTGAAAACACATTCACTGGTGATCCAACGACCAGAATCAGTAATGTAGACATTTACACCCGGTGTGTAAACTGTAAATTGATAGGTGATTCCAATTCCGCTCACTGTTCAATAAGAGATATTATGCAGTGTCCAGAAATATATAACCGAAAATCTGACCTGTGAGACCTATAAGCATGCATAATGGGAAGATTGTAACTAATATCTGACGATTCCAAACAATCCATAGGCGATAAACCTAACATTTGGTACGTTAATGGCACTTGATAGTAATACAATGATCTGGACTCGCCATCATGGAATCACTAGCAAACAGTGCGACCACCAAGAATGAGGTTTTGATCACTTCAGTAGTCTGAGATAAGTCAACGTAATATTTCGTTGCCGCAGTCCCGCCGATTAATGTTCCGAATGCATGGAACAAGCGAATAACGGTGCATATCCAGTGCTGTGAAAAGTTCAGTTTGTTAAACAAGTAAATCATTCTAAGACTTTACCCCGGTGACAGCGATGAAGAGGAGAATAGATCCAAGAACAAAGGGCGAAAAGAAGGCCGCAGATGCGTTCCCTGAAACATGGCGCTGACGATGGACAAGTAGATAGAGAGAAGATATGAATCCAAGGAAGAAGATTCCGTAGAGGAAGCTCTCTATGCAAACGATGGCGAGGTTAGTTGGGATGACCGGGACTACAAGAACCATGGTGAACGTCAGGCAAATCGACAGATAGGTTTACGAGTCGCCGTGAAGGAACAATGTTGTCGAACCTTTATGTGTAACATCTGAATCCGCCACAAAGTCCTTGATTTTGATCTTGATCTCTGGAGATGATATATTTTTGTCGCGATGTCCATTTGAACGGTGGAGCTAATTCACATGTCGCTTACATTCAAATTGGTCAGCGCTGTACGAGTATATTATGTAGGCCTCTTCTATCGCACGGTTGCCGGTTGCACATGGACAAAGATGTAAAGGGATTCTATTTCTGCGGCAATGGTTTCATGCCGAGTTCAAGTTGCTCTAGGGGACACGGCGAAAGGATGCGACATAAATCAAGATTCGAAGAATGGAGTCAATGCAAATATTATTTACATTTAAATTAGGAAGTGCTATACTCCATATTGGGCCTCTTCTATCATGCGGTTGTCGGTAGCACATAGACAGAGAAGTAAAGGAATTTGCCGAGTACAAGTTATTCTGGGAGACACGGCGAAAGGATGTGAAATAAATCAAGATTCGAAGAGTGGAGCTAACATCCATGTAACTTATATTTAAATTAAGTAACGCTGTATATCAGGCCTCTTCTATCGTGCGGTTGTCAGTTGCACATAGCAGAGGAGTAAAGGAATGTTCCGAGTACAAATTGTTCTGGGAGACACGGCGAAAGGATGTGACATAAATCAAGCAGTCGCGGGTGAACCAAGAAAGGGCACGTCAGACAATGGCAAATATGATCACATTTCGAAGTGCACCAACAGATTGGCACGTAGATAAAATATGAGTACACATGTAATTCGTAGACTTATTTTCTAATGCATTGTAACTATGTAGACGAGTTTGAACCATATTCATACCATTGTATATGGATTAAATGTGGCACATATGACCGGGATGGGGTTTACTTACTACTATTGATTTGTTGCTCCCCAAGGAGGCCCTCCTTTCTGAGGACATCTTAATTGTTTGATATAAATTTCTTATATGCTCCCAACAAGGATGCAGGGGATCTGAAAGTCCTCATATCCTCTGGAATGCAACCACAATTATCCTGAGTAATGGTGACCCCAGGCCGCGCAGTGCTGCTGGATCACCGGCACCGGCAATGGTCACCCCTGGAACTAAATTGTAAGAAATTTCCAGTCAACGGCACCGTCGGGCCGATATTTCTGCCTCTGCCTCTGCAGTAATGGCAATGGCTCTCAGTAAGAAAGAGTTCGTCAGGTCATAGTGTTGTGGAAGTCTGGGAGCGGTAGTGCAAAAACACAGCCTGACTAAATGTTAGTTTTGATGCAATGACATGACTACGTTGACTGAGAGAATTCAAGTCGGAGTTAAGCATTTTCTAAGTATTTGCCCACTGTAAACCATGCTTGCAGCTTGCTTGCAAGCACTGACTTTGCATTCTTTCATTTGTAAGCCCAAATTCATGGGCAATAACAAGAACTATCTACAACTGGAATAGTACATGGAATAGAATACAGTCACTCCAGGCTTATGCTACATTCCTTCAATTTCCTTGGAACCGTGGCATGGATGTGGCTCACACCCCTTCCTCCTCGGTCTGCTCCTTTTTACTGAGATGATAGCCGCAATGTAATACCTACGAAGGAGAGAGTCTAAAACTGAAATTAACAACGAGAGTTATACATAATAACTCGAGAACTCACCATGACATTGACGGTATCACAACAAGAAAACTGCGTGAACCGATCCAAGTGCGAGCATTTTGTGACGGGTGAAGGCACTGTATCTGGGGAATTGTTGTCAAAAGATGAATACGTACATTCCAGTAGTGAAGCACAATGTACCTAATTTCTTGACTTTGCATATGAATCAATCGAGGAATCTTGATTATTAAGGTCTGATTCCTTGTAAAGGTCAGAAATTGATGTAAGTGAGAAGGAATGTAATCGGCAGATAATGAGAGGATTAAGAAACTTACTCAAGTTCGGTAACATACTAATTCACAAGAGTTATTGAGAGCGCAAGGAGAGGATGGGCTATGTGTCAAGAGCTCAGCCAATTGAGTCAGAGGAACGGCGAGCACATCCGACTCGGAGCGGTGTTTTAAAATGCACTGATGGTGGCAGACGTCAGCACGGGGACTTCTTTGGAAAGGGAGAGTTTCTGTACAATGAACTTTGGGAAACCCACCCTTTCCACAGAAAGGGGAGTTTCTCAGTAGGAGCTTCTGCCACGGGCTCCTTTGAATCTTCCACCTCTTCTCTCTATTTATGCCTGTTATGTCCGTTGTGCATCTATACTCTTCAACCTGCTAATCTTGTTATCGATTCGGAAAATTCCGTCAGATTTGGTTCTATAATGACTTCTAGTTTTCTGTAGAGAGTAGTCCAGGACTCCAGGTGTGCTCCTGCGACAGGAAACCTTTGTCTGTATTGACAGATGAACACGCTTCTATTCCAGTTAGACGTTTATGATTAGGAGGTATAACTTCGGAATGCTTGCGGAAGCACAACGGGTTTATTGGAAATCAGTCGTCATACAATGGAGTAGCTTTCCTATCGAAGCTGATCAATATTCCTGCGCCGCTGCGTCGTGACTTAGATTGAAGTCTGTGCTCTAGAGTATGCACCAATGCTCATAAATTTCTGCATTTTCTGCCAGCGATAAAATATCGTCTCCCACAAAGAGCAACCTCGATATTAAATTCGTTGTTGTTTTCAACAGCATCCTTTACGTCTCATGAGGTGCAAATTGCCCCTCAATAGTTATGTGAACTGCTAACCTAATAACGGTATTCGCGTCGCTCCACGTAGACATCTAATCATTCTGAAACTTATAATAGAATATTCTTCTAATGAAAGTCTTCAAGTCCAAATTTGTACATGCAGACTTTACAGGTGTGTCGCTTGTTATTCGTATCAACTCTATAACTTCCATCACGCATGTTCTAGTAATGAGTTCATCACAGTTCGAGTCACTTGCTTGATGTTTTGTGGGACCATCTTTCCTCTCACTTGTTTTCTAGGAGCTTTTGGTATAAGTGAAAATAGTATTATATCACAAAGGTCTCGTGTATGATCGCTACTTTCCATTTCCCAGCAACACTCACATCGTCACTATTCGAGAATGATTGCAGATATGTAATTATCTACTCTTGCAGTTTCAGCAGCCCCACCGACTTCCATAGATTGGGATCAGCCTTCTGATGGGGCTTTCACTCTAAAAGCGCGACCTTTTCATACCTGCTTTCAAGCACATTCTCGCTTGTAAAATAGCAGCAATAGTCTCTATGAGCGATACATCCAATCATGCGAAGCCAATTGCCATTGTAGGTGCTGTTTATCTCTGTCCACTCGTATACCCATCGATAACGGCGATTGTGCGAACAGGTGGGCATATCTACAGAATTTCCTGGCGGGCCCGGGAGAGGAAACCTCAACCATAAACAGTTCTTTGACTTCTTGATGAACAAGGGTCAGGCATATGAAAAAATCCCTCTAGAACGTTTCAATATCGACACGTGAGTTCCTATTTCCTCTCACAAGCACCTCGACTAATACACGACTGAAAGTTGGAAAGGTCATACTCCAGGTCGTGTTCTCACTGATACTGGCTGTTTCTTGAAAAATATATCGCTCTTTGATCATGTCGAGTTCGGGATTACGGCCACAGACGCGAGGAGCATGGCACTTAGCACCAGGAAGCTCATTGAGCATTCATTCCTGGCTCTACTTGACTCAGGAATTGATTATCGCGGAAGAAATATCGGGTGCTATATGTCAGGCGTCGCCTTCGACATCACTACAATTGCCGATCCTGTTCGTCCCTTTTTTCTTCAATTTGCATGGTACATATAATAAAATGTGAGTAACAGGATGAACACGATGCCCTTGGCTCATTCACAGGCTATCCATCTATGATTGCTAATAAAGTATCATACGTTCTCGATCTTCTCGGACCGTCCATCCCGACAGAAACAGCATGTAGTTCAACATTGTCGGCACTTCATCTCGCCGTCCAGGCTCTTCGAAGTGGTGACTGTGAATCTGCAGTTGTGGGTGGCTGCCAATTGAACCTCCGGTTCGCATATTTTGCCCTTGTCACTTGTGATTTACTAAGTAAAACCTTTAGGCTTCTCGACTGGATCCAATACAGCCGAGCCTCCATTCTATCTCCAGATGGAAAGTGTAAACCATTCGACGAAGGAGCCAATGGGTATTTATATTCCTCTCCAGCATTGAGTGTATCTCATAAAGTATCTTAGGTTTGGCAGGGGAGAAGGAGCTTCGGTCATAGTTCTGAAGCCCCTGGAAGCTGCCATTCGGGATGGCGATCACATTTATGCAACAGTATGTAATTTGGTTCTTCCCGTTATTTCCTTCACTGACGATAACAGGTATTGGGAACTGGCATCAATTCTTCTGGAGGGGCTGCACCCGCCGGCGCTCCTGTAGCTGAAGCTCAGGCGGACGCAATGGCACGTGCATATCGAGGAACAGGAAGGCATCCTTCCGAGGTTGACTTCATTGAGCTACATGCAACTGGCACTGCTGCAGGAGATCCCACAGAAGCTAATTGGGTCGGCAAGAAATTCAAACGCCAAGGCGAACTTCTCGTTGGTAGTGTGAAGGGAAATATAGGGTAAAAAATCGGTCCCTCTCTTTGAGTTCTCAGACTTATGTAATCATTCTAGTCATCTTGAAATCACCGCATTTTTAGCATCGCTATCGAAAGTCTGCTCTATCTTTCGAACAGGCGTTGTGCCTCCAAACGTCAACCTCAATAAACCTAATCCTGCCATAGACTGGGATATTTCTCGTCTTCGGGTGCCCACAGAACCCACGAGACTTTATGCTCGCCATCCATCGGGAAGATTGCTTGTCTCTCTCACGAGTTCTGGGATCGGAGGTGCAAACGGACATGCTCTTATCGAGGCTCCACCTATTCCCTTAATTCGTCAAAAAGACGATGCGGACTGTTTAGAACCCATCCTGTTCGTCACTGGAGGACTCTCGCCTCGCAGTGCCTCTCTCAATTCCTTCAATCTCGCCGATCTCACCATGAATATTGATAAACCACTTCTACGAGATATATCATCTGTCTATGGGAGGCGCTCTAGGCAGATGACATGGCGTTCCTATGCTGTATGGGCATCAGAAACTAAGAAATTAGAATATTCTCTGCCGGCATTTTCACCTCGTACTAAGCCACCTGTGGTATTTGTATTCTCTGGCCAAGGACCTCAATATCTTGATAGTAAGTGTTTTGTCCTCGTCGCATAGTTCAACCCCTGAAAGCCCCTTCCAGTGGGACGTCAATTATTTAAGCATAAAAAACAGTTCAGAGACTCGGTTTTGAAGATGGATAGCCATTTCACAAAAATCACCGGATATTCTTTGATCAAACATACTGGACTTTTCGACGAAGTTCCGGCCCTTATCACCCTGGATCAAATATGGCCGATATCCATCACACTTCCTGCTTTAGCCATGCTTCAGATGGCCCTATTCGATCTTCTTACGAGCATCGGCATAAGGCCAGACGTCGTACTTGGGCATTCTGCAGGAGAAACTGCCATGATGTATGGCTGTGGGGCGATGTCCCAGGAGATGGCACTGGAAATTGCTATAGCTCGAGGGGTTTCTATGACTCATGTTCAAGAAACTGCCAAAGGTACCATGGCAGCTCTTAATTGCAGCGTCGACGATGCCCAAACCATCATTGATACCGTACTTTCTGAATGCCCAGGCTGTGTTCTTGATATCGCCTGCTATAATTCGACTAAAGCATTGACGATCTCCGGGGATGAAGTACTTGTCGATAAAGCAGTGGAGCTGGCATCTTCAAAAGGATTCTTTGCTCGTCGATTAAGGGCTCGGGTGCCCGTTCATTCGCGCTCAATGGATATTTGCCGAGACGATTACAATGCACGCATCAAGAGCATATTTTCCAAATATGAAGGAGACCACAAACCATCGCTTTCCGTCTACTCCTGTGTCACTGGGATCAAGTGGGACCGTTCTTTCGACTCTGATTATTTTTGGCTCAATGCTCGCGAGCCCGTCATGTTCTCCTCAGCTATCAGAGAAATTCTCAAAGAAGCTCCCGGGTCAACCTTCATCGAGCTGTCTCCCCACCCTGTGCTTTCCTCGTACCTCGTGGAGCTTGGAGCTGTCACGAATTCTGTTGTTTGCCCTATGCGAAGAGCAAAAGATGTAAAGAAATTCCACGAATCTGCGGTGTTCTTATCCGCTGTTGGTAGCGTTGCAATCCTTGGATGCAACACGATTGATTATCCACTTTTAAATGGATGTGATCGGGTGAACTTCGATATTTCAATCCCTTCTTACTGTTTTACTCCGAAATTTGTTCCATATCTCCCTGAATCCTCCAAGATGGTTGTCAAACAACTCCATGGTCGTACCGGTCCGCTAAATTGTATGGACTTGCGATTGAGTTCAACCTTCTATCCCGACCTTGCAGAACATGTTATTCGAGGAGAAGCAATCATGCCTGCTGCAGGATTCCTCGAAATGGTGTGTCACTTTTTTATAAGCGACTTTGCGTTTTATTTACGTTTCTTCAGGCCTTTGAACACGGCGCTCGCTTCATATGGAACATTAGATTTAGGGCTATGATGCCTATTTTAAAGGATAAGCTGTTGCACGTTAATTTTGATAAAACTGGAGTGTCCTGGTCTATCAGTTCCATGCCCTCGGATCGGCTTAATCCACATAATCATGTATGCAATATTACTTGCTGCATCCTCTTGCCGTGATTGACTTATGACACAGAGTTCTCGCCTGCATGTTGATGGGAATATGTCCCAATATACAGATGCAGGCAATGACTTAGAACCAATGGACCTCCATTCTGTTGAAAAAATGAGTCAGGGTATCCTGTCAAACGGTGAGTGTAATAAGCTTCTATCCTTTCATATTCTTGCCAATGAATTATATTTTAGACTTCTATGCGACGCTTTCTTATTTCGCCCAGTACGGCCCCTTATTCCGTAGAGTAACAGCATGTTATGTAGGCGAGAACGAAGCTCTCGCCGTTGTTCGATGTTCAGGAAGTGATCTCGATAAGTCAGCCCAAATAAATTTCAGAATCAACATTTTCCTGAATATTTGACTCATTTAGCCTTGCGGAATATATCATTCATCCCGCGGTGCTTGATGCTTGTTTCCATATTTTGGTTCATCCGGCGGTCACAGCAGACCCGGATCGTACCGCATTTTATCTGCCTGCTGGGATAGATGCGATTGTGCTTCATGACCCTGTGTACGTCCGGAAAAATCAACCTGAATTTCTGTATAGCTTTGTGAAGTTCAATAGCTGGCACCCTGGTGCGTTCAATGATGTCGTGGTTGTTAGAGCATGAAGATGGAAGACGGCTGACGGGATTTTTTCTTTTAGATCATCTTTCCTTTGATTTGACCATTTGCAGTGATCAAGGGGCGAGGATATGCAGCATGTTTGATTTCCGCATTGCTCGCCACTCTATCGAAGCTCAGCTTACAGAGCTCAAGTCCTACGACATGGTCTACCTTCCCATGACCTATGTCCAAGAAGAAAGTAATCCCGAAGTTCCAGCACTGCCAATGGGCTCTATCATGGCCTCGTCGTTGGAGTCTTTCGTGCCCGTATCCTCCTCCGGAGAAGATTTCCTTGTCAAATTTGAAATCGAAAATTCCCTAGCATTCGCGAATGTCCCAGAGATGTTCGAACGCTCAGGGTGTTCACGCCTGTGGATGTACGCGATCGACGGTAGGGATGCGCAGGCGGCCAGAGGATTTTTTAGGTCCTGGATGCGAGAGACGTTCTTGAGTAATGCGCACTTGATTATCTTCAGCGACGCTTGCAGCCATCCGGAACGAGTTAATTTTATTCGCTGGCTTTCGAAACTTCCACCAACAGATCTCGAAGCCGAAATTTTCATTGATAATGATGGAGTCCTTGGAGTACCCCGACTCGTTCCCTTGACTGAAGGACAGCACGCCATTAGTAGACGCCCTGCATATGTTACAGCCAAAGATCCCTCTCCAGAAGATGTCTTGGTCCGTTTCTCCTCCGTCAGTCTCCCTCAAGGAGGACTTCGCTCTTTCATCGGTTTAGTGGAGGACCCCCGAAGCTCATCATTAACAGCAGGGGCACGTGTTGTGGCAGTTGCGCACTCGGCATGTGGCGAACTGGATTTTGTGCATCAATCGCACTTATTTGTCCTCGAAAATGAAGAAGCTGAAACCACCTTCGCAGCTCTCGCACTTCCAATGGTTTTCATCGCCCTTGCTATTGGATCTGGTGCTCTCATAAATCCGGAACATCTCTCGCGGCGCAAAGTGTTCGTAGCGGAAGGCGAGGAGGCATTCACGCATTCGCTTAAACAACTACTCGAGGCATGCCGGATATCTCCATTTTCGCTTCCAGAGGACGTTATTTCGCATAAAGCAGTGTCACAACTGAAGAAGGGTGGAATTATTCTGGGTGATTATGAATCCAGTGAACACCGCGATTTCGTCAGGAGCATAATACCGCCTTCGTCGACCACTTTCTTTTGGAACGATCCATCCGACCTCGCTGCTCTTAGAGTCCAACGGACACCTTGGGTTGTCCGTGATGCATTTATCCGACTTCGTACTCTTCTTCTAGAAAGATCCTTACAACAATCTCTGCATCTTTCACGACCTCCTCTAGTCAACATTGATATCCACAGGTACCTCTTTGACAGTACAAAGGCGTATGTCTTGGTTGGTGGCATCGGCTCCTTGGGAATTTACTTCTCATTGTGGATGTACGAGGTGCTGTCATTTTCTCATGCATAAATTCTTCTGGCTGACTACCCAATATTAGAATGGCGCTCGATACATAGTGCTCACTTCACGCTCAGGGAAAGACTCCTTAAAGAAGACAAACAACGTCATAGGCCTGCGCATCCTATCGTATCTCGAGAGTCGTCAAGAACTGACACTAAAACTGGAGTCCTGCGACGCTACATCGAAGTCGGCCATGTCAGCCCTCGTCTCAGGCATCGAGCGCCCCCTCGGCGGATGTATCTTGATGTCTGTTGTTCTCTCTGATCAGACGCTTGCATCCCATACAAATGAAACATTCTATATCCCTTTCGCGCCTAAGGAGCATGCGTTCTTGATTCTTGAGAGTGTTGTTAACATTGCTGCGCTCGATTTCTTGATTACTATTTCTTCTGCGAGCATTTTTGGAAGTGTGGGGCAGACAAATTATGCTAGGTGGGCCGTCTCCTTTCGCGCAGAGTTACAGCTAAATTGGGCATCCTACATCTAATAGTGCCAACACACTAGTTGATGGAATGACCCAACGATATCCCAATGCATTCTCGTTCGTCGCGCCTTTGATAGTAGACAGCACAGTAGCAGCTCGCGGAAATGATCTCTCTCCTGATCCCAAATACAGGCCCTGGCTACCTTGGGCAATGTCAAGTCGAGGTGAAGACTTTTTAATTTTCTTCCTCTACAAATCTGAAATAATGCCCAGAACTATGCCAATATCTCGGTGATGGCATCCGACGTCTGCGAAAGGGCCCCTTCTGGCTCTATATCCCCGATTTCAAATGGAAGCACGTCCAGAAACAATTCGGGCCCTCGCAACTGTACGATCATCTAGTCGAGAAAGTCAATGAAGACCACGAATCAGTCGAAGGCGCCAGCGAAATGTCCCTGCGGACTATCGTGCTCCGTTTCTTGGACGTAACAGAGGACGATTTTTCCCCGGAAGTCCCGTTCACATCCTATGGACTTGATTCTCTGTCTGCAGGGCAGATGACACACGCGCTGAGAGCTCACCTTGAGATAACGCAGCTCCAGCTTTTGGCGGATGTTAGCCTTAGGGATCTTGAAAAGAGGATCGAGAGTGCTCGTAGTAAAGTAGATGAATGAGCTTTGTAATTGGACAGTGCATAATATATGTTTGCTACCTCTTACAGCTATTTATGTATGCCATCCTGTTGAACATACCGAGGGTAGGCATGCAATAGTAAGATTTAAAAAATTCCGATATAGATGGTTGAATTTCTTGCCTAGAGAAAATCTATTCATAGTTGTAAGCTAAAGTGTTTGAATAGTAATAGTTACGATAACAGATAAAATGAGGCGCTAAAGAGCTGTTCCACCATATAAATGCTCTTGAAACCACCAAATGAACACGACACCTTAAATTAAGCGAAAGTCTATAAGTAGAAATTTTATATCCCAGATGAAAGGCCACGTACTTTCAACAATCAAAGGCACTATGCTTATTATCAAAAGATGAACGCAGAGGAAGAACTGGAAAATCACAGAATACAATGCTCACCAAAATCCAGGAAAGACTGTTGGAACACTGTTTGCATGGCATCTTGGAAGGCCACGCAACGCCTGCTTTACTGAAGATTGGAAAAGTGGGCGAGAAAGTGAACATCGCAATAATTGTATATGAACACGCTGAGGACATCTTCTTCGACATAGTCCTAATAACAAGTCGTATTGGTACCTGCTAGAGTGTGATAAATGCAACGTTGAGACAAAATGTTACAAAATGCGCATTGTGCGCATACCGAAATAAAAGACCAGAGCTACATAGACAGTAGTCTTAATATTGTCAACTTGAATGCATCTTCCAAAATTTAGGTGCAGGAGATCAATAACAAACCTTGTTCATAAGATCTATGATTATTAGGAGGTCATAAAATGAGGATCAGTGAGTTTTGTGCGTTAAGCAAGTGAATACGTACGCAAAGTGTAGAAATCTGACCCTAGATCACAGATAGGAGATCTCAGTCAGATAAAATATAACCGACTTATATTTAGATGTATGTACCTAGATCACAGATAGGAGATCTAGGTAAAGTAAGTATGAATATTAAGTGAAAGATAATGCGAGAACGGCTCACCTCAGTCAAATAGAATATAACCGATTGAGGTGGGCGAGCACATCTACGTGGCATATATATGTATAAACGGAATAAAAGGAGCATATAACAAAGGCCATATGCTGGGGTATCGTTCAAAGGGATAGGTGGCCCAAAGGCCGGAGTCAAAGGTTCACAGTGGTCTCCAAATCTCAACACAAAGCTCATACCCTCAACATAGGGAAACGTAGAAAACGATCCGGAATACAAAATATGATTCACCAGAAAATACGCCAGCAAGTTCTCACTTTCCACATGGCTCCAGTTAGTGTTAACGTATGGACACAAAGGCGCATTTAAGGCGCACTGGTGGAAAAGAACGCTTTCATTAACTGGGAACAACTGAGCTTAGAGTCTCTTCATCGTCGCTAGCGACAGCTGCATCGTATACTTCACCATGCCAACCCTCAACACCTTCAAAATCCCATACAAACATCGACGTCTGCCCGGCCTGTTCGCACGCAGCTACACACCATCTCCCCCTGAAAGCAACATTCCAGACGCCTATAATGTCATGGCTAGGCCTAGGGAGCAAAGTCGTCACCAGGCCGCCGTCTCGGATGTCCCAGACCTTCAGATACCCAGCCATTCCAGCGACAATTCTGAAGTCGTCGTGCTGGAATGTGCAAATGGCACCTGAATTTCCATCCAATTTGCGGCGTAAAGTAGCCGTTTGCGGATCCCAGACGCGCAGGGTGCCATCGGCACAACCAGATACGAGGGAAGAAGGCGATGCCTGCAACAACCCCACCAGAGAAGTATGCCCCTCCATAAGCTGGCACTGACCCGCCTTCAGATCCCAACAGCGGACGGTGCAGTCTATGGAACCTGAAAAGACTTGGTTGTGACTGAGGTCGAGTACAAGACTATATACTGGACATTTGATGCTTGATGAGGAAGCAAACTAAACGAAGGAAACCCGCTCACTTTTGCCCGTATGCCCCTTAAGCACAAATTTACATTCCCCGGTGACCAGATCCCATACTCGGGCAGTTTTGTCATAGCTTCCCGAAACAAGCGTCCTGCCTCCAGTGGCAATAGTCCTTACTGCCCCTTCATGTCCTTCCAGATGAAGGAGATGATACGGGTTCTTGGCCACATCCTGAGTTGATATCATCTCAACATCGTAATAGTAAGGATTTGCTGGGAATGACTCACATAATCATCATCGAGCCCGTTTTCCTCTTCTTCTTTTGATTTGAAACAACTATACTCGGGCTCTCCATGCTTAGGCAGGCTCCACACTCTCAATGATCCATCACGGCTCCCAGTCACGATCAAGGGCTGTTTAGGCCATTTTTCTTTGGAAGCAGATTCATCATCTAGGTTCGTGTGTACCCACTCGGGCTTGACGATTACAGCGCATCGGACTGTACTTGTGTGCCCTCCGAATACATGAGTGCAAAGTCCTGAAGACAGCTCCCAGATGCGGAGCGTGCGGTCTGTAGACCCGCTAACGACCGTATTCTTGTAAGCGTCAATAGCCCATACGCCTCCCTTATGTCCTTGCAGCGATTGAAGGCGCTCACCAGTGGCCGGGGAGAAGATGTGAATCGAATGATCGTCCGAAGCAGAGATGATAAGGTCGTTGTGGATCATAAGAGACGTGACCACAGATTGCGAAGGTGGATTCTGGGCAGGGAAAACAATATGAGGCGATTTGGTATCCATCGAGAGACACCAGCGGTAGGTGTGAGTGGGCTCAGGAATGTAGACGCGTGCGCGTCAATATCAGATTTCTGCCGCGTTTACATAGCTCCGAATGTTCTGCCAGCCAAAAGATGCCTCGTGTCTTTGAAAAGGGTAGCTATCATATGAGCGATTTCAGAAACTTCACAGCAACGCGGATATACGGACCTTCGTGACTCGCATCGTGACCAATTCATGACGACAAATTTGAGGATGAAATTTGTTATTAATGCTTAGTCGTGATTCGTTTACGAGCTACTTACATATATGCGAGCACAGATGATTTGAGCTTGTCTACTGAAGGGGACGCAAGCGACTCCTGGATCGGAGATCCTGACGCAAAAGATCGATTTCCCACGCACTAGCCAAACGCTTTCGCCAGGACCGCGATGTTGAACTCTGATGATCTTCACTCCCCTGGCCTGCGTAGCTTGAACATTGTTCTGCATTGAACTGTATGTAATCATAACCAAGGCTCTTATAGAAAGACTGTTGGTGAGTTGTACCGCCACGTTTGAATCATCGTTATTAACTTACATGTAGTTGGCTTATCAACGACTACTTCTCCTTCAGCATTTACTTTGGAACTCAGAAAGAACTACAACATTCCCTCTCCCACATCGACTTATTATTCTTGGCCGACTTCCGTAACGGTGAGAAGCCTTTTAAATCTCCACAATACCGCACGGTGGCAAAGTCGGGTCGCACACGGAGTCAAGTTCCTGGACGCAGAGCTCGTTATTCACTATCAACCACTTAGATTGCTACTATACTCCAGGTAAATATACACGTGTTCTCCGTATTCTTCAGTCAATGGTGGCATTCGTGTGGCAATGGTTTTTATGTTTCTGTGTCAAAAGGGTGCTGACAGCAATTTAACTTACCCAATAGAACCATCTCCTTAAAGGACAAGCTTGTCTTCACATTCCTAACTGAAACCATGTATTTTCAGACGCTACTTCTATTTTCAATACTATTTATACATGCCACAAATAGCCTATCATCCGACTCGACATGAAGAAAGAGCTGCTTTACACTTTCGATGGTTTTCCTCCCGAAGTTATTGGCAAAATTTTTAGCTTTTGCCAGGCTGGTGGCTCTAGGGAGAAACCAATGAAGCACATCGTCAGTATCGCTGCCACATGTAGACAGTGGAGGGCTCTCGCGATGTCCATGCCGGAGCTCTGGAGCTCTTTCGACGTGGAGATTATCGGCAATTCGTGTTCGCCTTCTGCCTCTGTCATTAACCGGTGGCTCGAGCGCTCCGATTTACACCCACTCTCAATAAGTCTCGTTATTAAAGGCGTACATTACTCCTAGGCCCAGCCAGCGCTCCCCTCACAAACGATATATCCGGTTCTTCTAGCTACTGTACACCGATGGAAGCGAGTTAAATTCACTTTTGGCATACCAGTCCCAGCCGATGCCGGCTCCCCTCCTTTTGTTTCGAGCTTGCAAGTCACCTTAGCGTCTATCTTGGATGAAGTAGAAGTAGACCATTATCGTCAAACTTTCTTTTTACCACTTGGACAATGAACTAGCGAGATTTCGTGCCTGCTAACCGCTGTTCCCCTCCTTCATCGACTCATCCTTTGAGATACCTCCGCATGGAACACTATCATCTGTGGATATTTGCTTACTATTCTAGAGGTGTTGTCTCAGGTTTTGGAGTGCAGTCTTCGTGTCCACGGGTTAACTATTAACTGGGGAAAAGAACTCATTTCCCCGATCCGTACACTCAAACACCGTGCACGAAATGAGCCAGGATTATTTTTAAGGTTTCTCACTGCGCCATTTCTGCAAACATTAGAGTTGACCTTTGACGTCGCGGACTCAACGCAATATGGGAAAACACCTTGTTCGAAGCATTTCTCGCCCGTTCGTTTTGTCATATCACGAGTTTTACTCTCCCCAATGCCACCATACCGAGCACGGAATTGGTGGGATGCCTAGGTCTCCTTTCGCCATCTCTTCAAGAGCTAAGACTCTTAGCAGATAACCCGATGGTGTTCTCGGATTCTTACAAGATCGAATTCTCACCTACGATGTTCTGAAGCTCCTCACTCACGAGCCTGCGTTCAACACGAGCTTCACTCTCTGCCCTGGCCTGGAGAGCATTGTACTGGAATGCTGTATAGATGCCGAAGATGGACATCTTAGTGATATGGTTGCGTCCCGGTGGCATATTGTCATTACAGGCCAGCAGCAAGGAATCGTCGAGCTAATGCACGTTGACGTCATGTTTCGTCTTGATCCTCATCCCGGGATGATTCGCGACTGCGTAAACAGATGAAAGAAGGACTGAGAGGAAAAGTACGCACAGGCGAAGGTGAAGTTTATGATAATAGATTCGGACTTTTGTCGGGGATTATGTATTATCCCTGAAGCTTGAAGGTTTACAAAGCCTTGTATGTTGGAGGCGCCCAGTCATGTCGGAGCTGCTCAATCATGTCGGAGCCAACGGTGCGACGCGGTCACAGCGCGGCCATAGTGTGCAACCGTGTCGCCAAAGCGCGTTTAAAAAGGTTAAAAAGGGTTCAATTCGAGTCACAGGCTCCTTATCAACTGTTCATCATGAACTGCGCATGCCAGCCCTGCAGAACCCTCCTCCAATTGTTGAACACTAACATTCTCGTGGCATTTCTTTCGCTCAGGCTTTTTTATTTCGAAGCTCATGTTAGCTTCTGATTTACGAAACAGAAGCTCTTTCTGTAGAGCAAATTAGCATTTTCAAGGTCTCGGAAATGTAGGTTGAGGTACCATTACTATTCGAAATATCGCTGATATTTCTGTAGACGATGGCCGCTCGCTCTCCAATTCCATATAGCTTGGAACCCAGGCTCCCCTGTGCCCTGCACTATTTCCCACCTGAAGTTGTTGGTGTGATTTTCGGCTTCTGTCACGATCCTAACCCTACCTCCGCGAAGGCGATGTATTATCTCGAACACATCTCTGCCACCTGCCAATCGTGGCGAGCCCTTGCAATGTCCATGTCAGAGATCTGGAGCTCTTTCGCAGTGGAGATCACCCGCAGCTCATGCTCGCCTCCTGCGTCTGTGATTGGCCAGTGGATCCACCGCTCCGATGCACATCCGCTCTCCATAAATCTTATTTTTGAAGACAAAGAAGATTGTACCATCAAGAAAATGTCGCCCCCAGAATCGATATACCCCGTTTTATTAGCTGCAGTCCATCGATGGAAGCGAGTTATATTCACTTTCAACAACATAAAGCCAATACCACGAGATTATACCCCCGAAGCCCCTTTCCCAATCTTGCCAGTCAGCCTTGCACCTATCTTGGATGAAGTTGAAATTACTGGCCTTTATGGACATTGTTTTGATCTAAAGTGGATTGCCGAGATTTCTGCTCTGGTAGTTGCCGCTCCCCTTCTTCGAAAATTCGCCCGTCGAGGGCGAGCGCTGGAATGGGGGGCGCCAGGGCTGACCCTACCATGGGCACAGCTTACCCATCTCCACTTAGAACAATATATTGCATGTGAATGCGCGTTTACGATTCTAGAGGAGTCGCCGCGGCTTCTCGAGTGCAGTTTTCGCATCCACGGGTTAATGACTGCTCACCAACGAGAAATCATCTCCCGCATCCAAATACTCAAAATCAGTTCAAAAGATGAGTTAATATCCGTTTTCCGCTCGCTCACAACGCCGGATCTGCAAAGCCTGGAAATAGGCTTCGAATCATTCAACGCATTGTGGGAAATCGACGTGTTTACGGCATTTTTCGCCCGCTCACAGTGCGACATCACGAGCTTCACCATCTGGAATCCTGTCTACACGCGCACAGAAATGCTAGACTGTTTCAGTGCCCTTCCCCGGTCGGTTCGAGAGCTGAAGTTCCTAATTGACACTACAATATCGCCATACGATGTCTGGGAGCTGGCAGAAGTCTCTGACCGAGTTTTAAAGGCCTTCACGTATGATCCAGCGTCAAGTACCGGCCCCATATGCCCCAACCTCGAGAGCATGGTCCTGGAATGGTGTGTAACAGCGGACGATGGGCGGCTCAGCGATATGGTTGCCTCGCGACGGCGTGCTGCCGTCATGGGCCAGCCGTGTTGTGTCGCAGAGCTTGTGCACTTCGATGTCTTGTTTCACGGTCCCTATTATCCCCGCGACACAGCTCGCCTGCAGAAGATGGTGGAAGAAGGGTTGAGAGGGCGGGTGCGAGTTATATCCCCGGGTGTTGAACGTAGAATACCCCCGCCAGCCAAGTTGATACCTGCTTGAGGATCAGCCACTGGTTCGGAGTAGTTAGAGAAGAAAGAAGTGGGATTTTAGAGACGCTGGTTCGAAACTGGGGCAGTTAGAAAATCAGCACAAAAAGATGGTAGATACACGCGAAGTCACCCCATAGAATCACACATAAATTTAGTTCACTGACGAGGAAGAAGACGGGTTTGTTGGTGAAGCGTATGCGTGGAGCTTCCGTGGCTGAGTTGATCGTACAAGAGCAACCGAATGATTACCTGAAGAAAAAGAGGGGTTGTCTGCGCGATATCAGCTGTGGAAAGCAAGTAATCGTGCGTGATAGCACCCGTAACGACCGTCATGGAGGATAAAAGAGGACGGTGGCTGCCAGGATACGAGACGAGCCCAAAAGTTCGTAATAGGGCTGGTGCACTCCATCGTTGATGATGTACGGGATCTCGCCCTCGGTCACTGCAGCCATTGTTAGCTGTGCGATATATGGAAGTGCTGCGGAGGAAATGTACAAGACATGATGCGGTTCTTTGAGTAAAACAACAATCAGTGTGGAGACCGCCCAAATTAAAATCGCCCAAGAGGGCTCGGGTGTTTACTTTTGAAGAGGGATGAGAATTAAAGCGTCGTTGGTCCACATATGACGGAATATATATGAAGCCTCAGTGCGGTATGTCACAGTGACAGCAGGTGGAAGTATATGAAATGATTACATCTGAATGGCCAATAAATTTCATAGAGGCTCTTGATAACCTCTATGGGCTTGTGTAATGATTTCGGAGACCTACCTGGGACCTACAGACTTGGAGTGCGCCGGAGTGAGCGTCGAAGCGGAAGAACACGTTTATGGGTCAGTTCCCACGCCCTTTGTTGGGTATCAACGCATTCCCAGTCTTTCGCAATGTGACACATCCTCCTAAACCTCCCGTCACTGTCCGTCACGATATTGTCACTGGACGCCCCGCCTTGGTGGTCGCGCAGGTCACGCCAGGATCACACGTAGACGCACCGCAGTGTACAGTGAGCGGGGTAGCGAGCAGGGTGCAGAGAGAAAAAATCAGATCAGCATTCCTTATCGTGTCGGAGCGTAATGGATTCTGGTGCACACAGCGAGTCGCCGTCGAGCGCATCCCGTAAACGTCCCCGGGAGAATGAGACGGACGCGCAGAGGATCAAACGCGAGAAGGCCGCTGAGCGACAGCGGCGGAAGCGCGAGAAAGACCGCAATGCAGCGGGGATGATGATGGGCTACCCGCAGTCGGGCGACGTCCAGGACCACCACCAGCACCAACAGCAACAACCACCCCCGCCCCAGGTCGTACAGCCACCCCCCGTCTCTCAGTCTCCCCAACCGGAGTTCGCCTCCGCCCAGGACCTCACCCCCGAGGAAGAGGCCCGCAGAGACCGCGTCCGCGCCGCCGCACGCGACCGCCAGCGCAAGCACCGCGCCCTCGTCAAGGCCAAGAAGATGCGCGACCTCGGCGTCGACATGGGTAACGAAGTCATCGCGGGCGACCCCATGGCCGAGATGTACCGCATGGGCCCCGAGGGCTACCAGATGGTGCCCCCCCATGAGCTCGCGCACCTCGCCCAGCACGCGCAGATGTCGCACGACCAGCCCTTCCCTCAGCAGCCGCTCACCCCCCCACAAGCTTTTGCGTCGACGCTCCTGCTCTCCTTCTCGTGCGCCCCGCTGCTCAAGGGCCATCTCCTCCGCACGCTCAACATGACCACCGAGGAACTCGCGACGCTCGAGCCGTATATCGCCGAGGCATGGGAGCGCTGGGACAACGAGGTGAGTCTGCCATGTCTATATGAGCCCATACATCTATTCTAACAAACCATCGCAGCGACGACGACGCTATCAAGAGCACGGCGTCAAGCCCGGCGGGCCCTCAGGTCCACCCCCGCACACCGCCATGCCCCCAGGGACGTACGCTATGCCCATGCACGACGCGCAAGGGAACCCCATCTACGTACAGCAGCCCCCACCGAACGGGCCCAGCCCGAGCGACCCCAACCAAGTCACCAACGAGTTTCGCGCACGCTTCGGGCGCGCCGTCGAGGCGCCTCCGCCGTTCTCGACGTACGCCGCTGACCCGCAGGCGTCGGGGAGCACGACGACACCCAGCAGCACTGCAGGCTCGGGGACCGCGCCGTCCTCGGACTCTATTGACCCGCATCTGGTAGGATCTGGTGGAAACGGGGGGAATGCTAATGGCGGACAGCAGAAGAGTAAGTGAAGGCATTGTGTGGTTTATTATGTCCCAAAGCTAATGATATTCATGTGTAGCAGAGAGATGATGTGTCGGTTCATGCACAGGACCTGGGCATTCAGGGAAAACAAGCCTATCTTGTCCGGCGCCCGTGTAATTGCGCGTTCATTTCCCCGCATAGTCTTCATCTAGACCCAAGCACTTCAGTTTATTCCTCCAGTATCCCATTCCCTCTCTCTCCCTCTCCCTTGTTGTATCTCAATGACCCCGTGTCCCGATCGCCTTAACTCGCCCCCAGGACTCTTTCCCTTTCGCTATAAATTATCCTGTATGATCCCTCTCTCCTCCCGACTCCTCGTTCTATACTACTCTTCTCGGTTTGCTACTGTAAGATACGGGACAGCGCCGTCTTATTAATGCGTTCAAATTTCCCATGTGTGTTGTTCCTAGGGTTCGGCAACGGATACTATCGTCGGGCAACAAGACCAGCAGCATCTGGAGGCTGCTGAGGTATGTATAACTGAGGCGAATAGCAAGCAACCACTCATAACCCAACTACCGCCCTTATGAATCACGGCTATGAAGTGGTGCAAGGTCTTCCTGAGACAAGCAGCAACGTGTTTCCGCAGTCCTCGGCCCGCCAGGTGCGGATTGTCTGACACGCCATCAACAACGAAGACTCTTCGGTGCGCTTATCATTGGTCTGAGCGATAAGCTGTCCCACTGTGCCTGGAATTAGACGCCTAAAGGCCATCTTAACAAGTGCCAAACGGCTGCGAGAATACACGTATCCGTCGTATTGCTACAGTTCGCTGGCTACAAGACGGACTCGCAGCTGCGCGCAGCGGAAAAGAAACACTGTGCGTTAGCGGTGGTGGGCAGGACACGTAAGGGCGGCGATGTTTATCACTGGAACAAGCCACTGACGATACGCAGAAGCCGGAAGGATGTGTTTTTTTTGGCCCTGAAACTTTGCTTAATAGTTGATACCAGCAGAGTGGAATGGGATCGCCGTTAGAGGAAAGATATATAAGAGGGTTGAGATTGTGTCACCCGGAATTCACCAAGATCCTTGTCTTCACATCTCATACATAACTCGACCACTGCTCTATCATGGCTCTCAACGTGCTCACCATCGGCGGCTCGCGCAACATCGGGTACTTCTCCAGCGTCAGGCTGCTTGGTGCGTTCTTCCCTATCTGTCCGACCTATATTTGACTTATCTGCTTCTCGCATCTCAGATGCTGGAGCTACTGTGACCTTCCTGCTCCGCTCGCCGAAGGTGTTCGACGCCGACGAAACAATCCAGAAATACGTCAAATCCGGGAAGGCGCGTCTAATTCAGGGCGACGCTCTCGTTCAAGAGGATGTCCAGAAAGCTTGGGAAGAAGCCGGGAGGGAGGGTGCTGTTGACGTGCTTCTCTTCACTGTCGGTAAGACCCCCCTCAACCCGTCGACCGTTGAGAAAGAGACTGACGTTCGGTCGGATCGCAGGCGGTACACCCAAATTCAAGCTCACAAAAGGCTTCGTCATCTCTCCCGCCAACCTTGTCACCCAATCCCTCCTCAACGTGTTCACCACCATGCCCCGCACCACCCCTCAACCACGTGTAGTCACCATTTCCTCCATCGGGCTCACGCGCACCTCGCACGCCGCGCTCCCGCTCCCCTTGAAGCCGATGTACGGATACCTCCTCGCCGTGCCGCATAAGGACAAAGTCGGCGCGGAGCGTATCGTGGCGCACTGTGCCGGGTGGACGTGGAATGCGAAGGCTGATGGTGAGCCGGGGGAGGATATTATGGGCCCCGGGGAGTGGAGGGCGCGCGAGGGCCTCCCGGCGGAGGGGACGTTTAAGCGCGTGCTGGTAGTGAGGCCCGCGCTGCTGACGGATGGAGAGTGCCTGGCTGAGAAGGTTGGGAGCGGAAAGGGGGGGAAGCCAGCGTATCGTGTGTCGGAGGAGGAGCTGGGGGTTTGGACGGTGTCGAGGAAGGATGTGGCGCATTTTGTAGTGGATGCGATTCTTAATCGGTGGGAGGAATTTGAGAATAAGTGTGTGAGTATTGGGTATTGAGGTGTTTTCGAGTTGTTGGATTGGGTGAATGGATGATTCGGGCTTGCTATGTACTAAACTATGCTTTAGGATGTTATACCCTGTACTTGTGGATTTATCATGTAATTGGGCTTACTGATCTCTGGCCCTTCTTCGGAGGAGTCGTTGTACGCTCAAGTCGCAAGAGGGATTGGAGTTTCTAAGCCTGAAAGGAGGGATCACAACGCCTTTATGTTTTTGCCATATGCCGCAGTGAGGTTCACCAGGAGAAGATTGGCAAGAGGTATGTACACGGTTGAGGACTTGAATGATTTTTGGGCGCAAAATTTCTCTTTGTACGCAACAAATGACGCAGACGATGGTGGGGGACTGGTCCAAGGACTACTATCTGGACACGAGCAATTGATTGTATTCAGCCCAGGGGGGCATTGTAATAGCCTTTGGGAACCCAGTGTGCATACTAGTCAACGCGACTGCCCTCAGCAAACTGGGTTGCTGTCACTGGACTCTATGGCACCTCATAGCCAACTGATAGTAGAAATAGATAGTGCTTCTCTCCTAAATCATCGGGAAAAGCGTTGAAAGTCTTTTTCTTAACGTCCGGTTGCGTTATCAAGAGGTGACCCAAGCTCCGCCGAGAAACGCGAGAGATACCAGTTTCACAGAAGAGGAGCACCGATCTATTCGTCAATGAAAACGGAGAGTCCCAAGGAGGCCAGGCAGAAATATTAATCACCCGAGGAAGTACAGGTTTTCAGGTCACCTGAAAACTTCTGAAAAACTTTAAATATCAGTTTAGACAAAATTTAAGCTGAAAACATGGAATATAACTGTATTATAAATCTCACTGGAAACGTCAATAAATCTTTAAATGAAAATGATTGTTTTGTGGTGACACCTGTTACGAAAGTAAACCTTTTCTATTGTCCTATTGTTTGAATCATGTTCCAGACAATTAAATTTTAAGCCAAGCTGAAAAATGCACCGAAATCCATAGCTGCGACCAAGATTTCAGTCATGACTTAATTTTTAACAATATTCAGAATTTCATATGTCCCGAAAATCAATATAAAACTCGTATTTTTGGGCATCCCGAAACTCATAGTACACTCATCGGACAAGCTTTGGGTTACCCCAAAATACAAGTTTCATATTGATTTTCTGCATAAATGAAAACCTGAATGTTTTTAAACATTCAATCACGACTGAAATCTTAGTCACATCTATGGATTTCGGTGCATTTTTCAGCTTGGCTTAAAATTTAATTGTCTGGAACTTGTAAAAAAAGAATGAAAATCAAATAAGGATTCAAACAATAGGAAAATAGAAAAGGTTTATTTTCGTAACAGGTTTCAGTTACCACAAAACAATCATTTTCATTTACAGATTTACTGAGGTTTCGTGAGATTTATAATACAGTTATATTTCATGTTTTCAGCTTAAATTTTGTCTAAACTGATATCTAAAGTTTTTCGGAAGTTTCCAGGTGACCTGAAACCTGTACTTTCTAGGGTAATTATAGTCGCTGATGAAATGATCTCTCACAAGTGCAGGTCAGTGAGCATCGGTAACAGGAAGAGGGTCGCGAAGGAAAGGCGTGTCACGATGAATTTGGGTCTATTTGAGCTGCACAGTCGCTACACTTTACCATTCTCTAGTCTACATCCATGTTCAACGCGCCGTTCAACTCATTCACGGGCCACGGGCCATTCCATCCACATCGGGCTCCACACTAGCTAGGATCTAGGATTCGATAGTGACAATGTTTGACATCAACCTCTACATTTGAAGGAGCGAGGTTCAATTCGATTCACAGACGCCTGTTTGAAGGCTTTGGCCCTTCCATTTGCCTGGATTATCTATCGATTAACTTCTATGATACGTCGAAAAACCGTGCTGCATGGATACTGGGAGCTCTCAGTCAAGGTCCTATAGGTACGTCTTTTCTTTACTTGGCGGAGGGACTGACAACTCAAATTGTGCCGCAGCGCTGATCTGCTTGCCACCGGAACGCCCAACAAGTTCTATCCGTTCCACCTTGCAAAGTTCTGTCATGACACTTCCCAATGTCGTAACTTTGCAATCCTCACAATCCGAGTCGTCCTGAATGCTGTGAGCATGCTGCGAGTACTGCACTGATATGCCACCGTCCACTGTGCTGCAGCTGAATTGGCAATACAACGCAGGCTCATGAAATCACCTCTGTCATTGTTATCAGACGCCACCACCTCTGCAAGATACTAGGTTGGGAGGTCACGAGCTCTCAATCTAACAGTACACGCGTCCTAACTACTTGCTCCGTGCAAAATGCTGAGGTATTCCTAAATCGAGTGGAAGAGGTGTACTTAAAGGCTTGCATGCCAAGGGCTTATGCCTTCAAAGTCAAGCTTGCGAATTGTGCATCATGCCTCAAAACGTTCTTGTCATTGGAGGCTCGCGACATATAGGATATCATTCTGCCATACGATGGCTAGGTATGTCATTCATCCGGCCAATGTCGGAACTTCACGCTGAAAGCGTCTGTTGTATATTTTTGTCAACAGGATCTGGATCAACTGTTACATTTCTTCTGCGATCGCCCTCTGTCTTTGACAAGGACAAGGACATCCAACACTATGTGAAGTCGAAAAAAGCTCGCCTCGTTCAAGGTGATGCTCTCGTCGAAGAAGATCTCAAGCGTGTCTGGAGTGAGGCATCAGCAAATGCACCTGTTGATATTCTACTCTCTACCGTTGGTTTCAATGAGCCTCCTTTCTTCCTCCGACCCATTTATTCGGATTAATGCCCACCGATAGCCGGGACGCCGTCCTTCCACCCTCTCAAAGGCTTCATCATTTCTCCTCTCAACATGGTCACACAGGTTATCCTCAACATACTGAGTACAATGTCCCAGACCCCCCTTCCTCCGAAAGTAATCGTGGTCACCATATCCGGCGTGAGCCGCTCTTCCCGTGCCGGCGTACCCTGCCTGCTGATACTGCTATATACCTATCACATCTGCGAGCCGCTGAAAGATAAACTTGGGTAGAGCGTGTCATCACGCACTGTGCGGGATGGGAATGGAATAGCAAGGACGGAGAGCCTGGCGAGAAAATTCTGAGCAAGGGCTGGCAGGAGATGGAGGGCCTGCCCCTTCCAGGGATGCTGGATGCAATGGTTGTTCGTGCTGCACTGCTGACAGACGGGAGGTGTTTGGCAGATGAGGTTGTTGGAGAGAGGCGGCCTTATAGAGCTGGACCGGATGTGGTCGGAGGATGGACGATTTCGAGGCAGGATGTGGCTCACTTCATTGTGGATGCTGTCACGAACAAGTGGGATCAGTACAGAGGGCAGCGTGTCAACATTGTATATTGATTGTCCAATTCCATTACTTATCTACGGTCAACATTGGGATAGTTAAACCTTCGATATTACATGCCTTCGATATTACAGAGCCTTCAGAATACCTACACGTTTTTATCTAAATATCGTATAAACATCTACTTTACTTCTTTGTGTATCATGCTCTCTCTTCCAGGGCCGACGCCGATCCACTCGACTGGCACGCCGAGAAAAGTTTCAATGAATTCGATGTACTTCTTACAGTTCTCTGGCAACGCTTCGTACGAGGTGGCCTCTTCGATCGAGGTATTCCATCCGGGGAGGGTAATATATTCCACGCCCACTTTGCCAAGTAGTTCGAGGTCGGCTGTGGGGACATCGGGTCAGTTATTAAGAGCGCTACTGAGAAAGGATAGCGGCACTAACCTGGGAATCCTGCGAGCTCCTTCCCGTCTACGAGGTATTTGACGGCAACCTGAATCTCCGGAATCTGGTCGAGGATGTCGAGCTTCGTGAGATTGAGGGTGTCGTAGCCGTTAATCATGCACGAATGCTTCATAACCACCAGGTCGAGCCATCCACAGCGTCTTCGGCGACCGGTGGTGGTACCGTACTCGCGCCCGATTTCCTGCAGGTGGACGCCAATATCCTGAAAGATTCTCGTAGTGATAAAAAGATCGGCATCGCACAGCAGACGGAGATCACTTACATTCAACTGTTCGGTGGGGAAAGGACCTCCGCCAACACGGGTCGTGTAGGCTTTAATGACACCGATAGTCTTTCCGATCTGCTTGGGAGGGATCCCGAGGCCGGTGCAGACGCCACCAATGGTCGTCGAGGACGACGTCACGTAGGGGTATGTACCAAAATCGAGATCAAGCATGAGAGCATTTGCACCCTCGACGAGGACCCTCTTCCTTGAAGCGAGGGCTTGGTGGATGTACACCACGCTGTCGATGACATAGGGCTTGAGGCGCTCAGCCAAGGCCTTCAGAAATACGTTAGAAAGCAGCGGCATAAGAGTCGGAATTTGAACGAACCTGATAGCGCAGAATCTCTCCTTCAGTGTCGTACTCAAAGTGGCCGTATCGCTTGAAGCGGCCTTCTACGAGCTTCCTGAACTTCTCAGCGAAGGTAGCCTGATCAAATAAATGGTGTACTCTGAGACCGGACCGCGAAGCCTTGCCAGAGTACGCTGGGCCAATGCCCTTCTTGGTGGTTCCGATACTGCGATTCAATTCTTGATTAGATGGATTCATGGATATTGTGCCATCGATTACTCACCTCGAGCCTCCGAGTTCGACTTCCTTCAGTCCGTCGACGATCTGATGGAAATCGAACACTAGATGTGCCCGATCAGAGATGAACAAACGGCCGGAGCAATCCAACCCTACGCAGAGAAATTAGGAGGGAAATCATAGGACAATAGAGGTGAAGCGTACCTTTCGCCTCCAGGGCATCGAGCTCTGCAAAGAAAGAAGGCACATGGACAACGACTCCAGATCCGATAACGCCAGTACATTTGGGATTAACAAGACCTGTCAAAGGTGCATTTAGACGATCGCAGCAGCCGAAATAATCTGGGTTCACGTACCACTAGGAAGCAGATGGAAAGCATAGGTCGTCTTGACTCGATCCGGGCCAACTGGGACGACAATGGTATGTCCAGCATTATTGCCCCCTGCGCATCGAGCACAGACGTCGACCTCCGCAGCCAAGATGTCTACCAATTTGCCTTTGCCTTCATCGCCCCACTGCGATCCCAAAACAACCGTGACTTTAGGGGTTCTGTCAGGGCTGTATTCGATATCGATGAACGAAATAAAAAAACTCACCGCTCATATCACGATGGGTAAGTTAGGTCGTCCTCAGTGATGTGTGTCTGTATCCAGGAAGTACTGCTGATAGATGTGAAGATACTCTCTCCAGAGACTCGAGTAAGATTTAGCAAGAAAAGTTTGTCGGCCGCGGCCGATTTACCGATAATATTAATACCAGCGGCAACGGCCATTCAATGGACCGGCTTGATACCGATCGCTGGGCACCGTTTCCCACGGCGAGCGGCGCGTGTTGACGGTGTCCACTCATCATCTCCATCATGGCCGTCTTTCCTTCGCGGCCAGCGCAACCTACAACTCTTAGCAATGTCGTAAAGAAATACCCTGGCGTCTTTGGCATTCCATTCGTCCTGCTTATGGTCGTCGCTTCGTACGGCCTCAGCACTGTCACTCAGACACGATATGACATGCATGACCAGAAAGTGAAGCACGTAAGAGCGGCATGCGACAAGATTTCTGTTCAAGCTTACTGACTGTGCGTGCAGGTGTCAAAGGAGCAGGAGCTGAAAATGGATTCGAGGAGGAAAAAGTTCGACATACGGGAGGAATATTTCGTGAGTAAATTTATGTCGCAATGATAATGGTACTGCTAAGCGAATCTTTCATAGCGTCTGAGTGCAGCAGCGGAAGAGAGCTGGGAGCCCAAACGGATCCAACGACCTAAAGGCGTGCCAGAATGGGGCGTGCCTCCCACAGGATCGAAATAATTTGGACATAGAATTCCCGACAACTGTATTAATACTGCGATACCTAGGTTATGTAACACTAATTGACATCATTATACTATCTGGATACAACAGCTCGTCTACATGCATTAACAGGTCTCAGTGCTATGAAGTCCACGGTCAGAAGTGTCAGATATTCGTACTTGCAGAGCATTTGAAAGACATAGGTAAGTGCTCAGACACTCGCTAGCCATTTATCGACGTCAGCTCTCTTCCACCGTTCTTCAGTGATAAGGAATACTTCTGGCAGCCACGCTGGGACTTTGTTCCCAGGCAGTCCCCCGACCACACTGTCTTTGATAACGGAAGTCTCGTTCCCATCAGCATCAGTTATACCCCTACAGGATGCTGACGGAGTGGGAAGCAGCGGTGGCGCTCTGGCCTTATCTGTGCCAAGGAGCATGTGCGCAAGAGCAGTCCCGCACATCCAAGCGTGGGGCATGCCTTCTCCTGTGTAGCCCGCCGAGATCCATTCACCGTCTGCGACCAGACCTATGGCAGGCCTGAAGGACATCTTGGTCTTCTCTATCGTTGTCACGGTGAGAATGGAATCCGTGTCGCTTCCCATCTTATCGTGCATCGACACCTGGACAGTTGGGTGCTTTCCACCTGGACTGCGGCCGCAGATCTTGACAGGTACGCGGCCGACCCACGGCTGATCATCGACAGAGAATCCCAATATCCCTAACACGGGGCCCTCAGCTTAAGCACGTTCTGTAATCCTGGTATCACTTACCGCTCCAATGAGCCTTGATTCTCCCTTGCCCCCATACCCCATCGACGTCCTCGGTCTGATCAACCCGCTCCTTTCCCCAGCCAGGCTCAAAATACAGACCCAAAGCGCCACTTAAGTAACCAGCGATACTAAAATTCCAAGCACTATCGTCCGAATTGCCGACCGTTTCGAAAAAAGCGTTCTCCTGGATGCCACCCTGCAAGAAGCCCCCTCCGAACATCAGCTCGCCGGCACATGGGAGGTGCGTCTTAGCACTGCCCATATTCGTATGAGGGAGGATCGGAGGCTGCTGAGTGAGATAGTCGTATCGCGATTGCTGCTCGCTGGAGTAGAACACGAAGGAGCGACTGCCCGTCCAGTCCTGCTCGGCGCCTGTCTCGGTGCTCAGATACTTCCCCAGCGCTTGTCCGGGGCGCTGGGCAGTCATGTCTCCGCGGGCGGGCACAATCTTCCGCCGCATGCCGGGGAGGAGGTGTGATGCCCAGCCATTCGTGGCGTGCACAACGTGGCGGGTGCGGATGTCTCCTCTTGAGGTCTTCACGATGTATGGGCCCTGGAGCTCACCGTGGTGTGCGGGTGCGGCGCGGGGCTGTTGTATTGAGACACAAGGAGTGTTCGTGAATAGATGGAAGCTGCGGGGGTGAGCTGAGCGGTATGGCAGCACGTTGGGAGGCTCTCAAGACTTACTGCGTGGAGTATCGGCGAAGAAGACGAGAAAGTACACCTGTCACCAGCCTATATGGATGCACTGCTCCAGCTCTGGTCGCTATGCAACCCACGACAAGAGGAGATAGTTGCATGCGCTGATGATGAAGGCTGATCAGAGCAATATTTACGCGGCATGAATGCGATATTTTACCTGTATCTCCTCCCGGTCTTCGATGATTCTATAAGGCTTACTCTCTCTAGGCAGGTCGGCACTGTATGTGGAGAGCTTGTTCTTTGACTCTTCGAAGAGACCTTTATCAAAGAATACATCGTAGGTCTCGACGCGTCGGCACTGCGAATCTGCGAGAAGATCTTCCTCTTCCGCTACTTGCAGAAGATTCTCGACATGCGACAGGCGAAAACGGATGATTTTCTGGGCCATGGTCGTCCCATACGACTTCTTGAGGTCCGAATAATCGTGATATAACCACGGGGTAATATGCCCTCCATTTCTTCAGCAAGGCATTGTTAACGTTTGACGTCAGGACAATAGTGGCTACAATCTACCAACCTCGCTGTGGCTCCTGAGCACGTATCTCTGGCCTCGAGCATGACTACTGTTAACGGTCTATCTGTACTCGGGCGATAGTTGTCCAAAAGGCCCCTAGCAATCGCGGTGCCCGTTATTCCGCTGCCAATGATCACGACGTCGGCGTATTCGAGGAGAGGATCTTCAGCACCATGCTTTGCGATAGGAGACGCAGGATGTGCCCAGTAAGGGGTCGTTGGATTTGGGACAGGGAGACCAGGGGTCAACGAGAACTTCTCCAAGAGATCATCGAGCTTCTTAGAGAAACCCTGCGCGGTTCGGTATGCGTCGATGAGCCTAGAGAAACGAGCACCCATAGTATCACTGTCTGTAAGTAATATGATCTCAGAGAAAACTGGCAGACGGCTGTTATTATAGCTGGCCGTGACAAGGCGGAGATAAGAAACCTCGACAGCCATCACATGCCAAACGGCGAACTTCAACTGGCGGGACCTTCATAGAACCCAGGAAGCTGCCTCGAATGGTTAGACAAGTAGGTTCCCATGAATCGTGCCATTATCGCCATTCGTCCAACCTGGAGTTCGGATCTTGTGCATGTATGGGCGCTTAGATATCAGAAGAGGGTGGTGTCTCATCCCCCTAGACCGTTTAGATGGTGTACGTATACTTGCAGCGGATCTCACTGGTAGGTCATTTTAACTTGCCGCGCAGGTCTTGGACTGACGCATTTGTGCACTCTTAGGCGCGTGTGTCGGCTATTAGCCGCGAAGAATCTAAAGGTTTTCGTTTGCCTCCGAGAAGTATGCACAACAAATGATGTCATTCAAAGATGGCAAAATTCGCGTCCGCCGGCAGGTGAATTTCAATTTCGAGTTGAAGTCGACTTTTATATGAACTTGTAACGCAGGTTGAAATCAAGCTAAAGTTTTTGTGTCTTTGCAGGGGATTGCTCAACCTCAGTGATGACACTACAGATCGTGTCACGAACTATAATAAGTGCAACACGCGTTTCACCAGGGTAAGACAAGTGCAGTGGCATAAAGCGCGCTGACAGTAAGAAGTGAGTGAAGGTTTTGAGATCCCATCATGGGGTATGCATCGACCCTATTGATCCTCTGTTGTTCTGTATTTCTGCTCTTCACACGTGCAGCGCCATATAAGCCTTTGGTTAGTATATTAATGTCGGTGTAATAGCCTCATGGTCCGCCAGCATGTCGTCCCGAATTATATTTTCATCACCCATACTTAGCTCACGAACCTTCATCTCTCAGATTACATCCGTATTAATGTATATCTACGGGAATGGCCGTCTATCTCCTAAGTCAACTCATCGAATGGATGGAGATTCTTGTAAATTTGAGTGTGGCGCCGAACCCATATTTTTGTAATCTGATTGCCATTGTCCTCGGTGAATAAACCACATTAGTCGATTTCATAATCCACCCGGATAGGGAGATATTTAATCTGCATCAACGCTTATTATTATTTCCGTTCACCCGGATTCTAAGTTGTTCATCGGTGTACGATCCAAGGTGATCGACTAGTAAATACTGCGAGGAATTGTGGGGTGTTTTACGGTCCTATACTACCAAGCCAATCATCGAAATTTGCTTTTTTCCAGCGCTCCTCAGTAACTAGGAACACATCTGGCAACCATTCTATCACATTATCCCCCGCGCCTTTTCTTTCTTCGATTCTAGCAGGAGACGGCGCCGTTGGGTCCAATGGCGGGATGTCATTCGTCTTCAAAATCATATGGGCAAGAGCAGTTCCGCACATCCAAGCATGAGGCATACCTTCGCCGGTGTATGCTGCACAAATCCATTCACCAGGGGATGAAAGTCCTGTTGCAGAGAAACTATTCGACGGCTTCTCAGAAAATCGAGATTGGGACGCATCGTGAACTCGATTTGACCTCTTTATAGGTCTTTCGGTGACCTCGTCTGGAATGCGCCCAACCCATGGAAAACCATCTGCGGATATTCCTAATATTCCTTAAGAGGGAGTTATTAAAGCGGAGCAACAATCGTTGCGAGGAATAATTACCACTCCAGGGTGCGATAAGTCTGCCTTTATCCCAGTTACTATTTTTGCCTTCGTTTTCGCTTCTAGCACAACTCTCCCTGCCCCAGCCTGGTTGGAAATATAAACTGAGGGCGCCAGTCAGGAAGCCTGTCACAGAGAAATCCCAATTACTATCGTCTGCGCTTCCAATCGCTTCGAAAAAATTCGTGTCTGCTATATTTGGGCCACCCTGCAGAAACCCCCCTCCAAACATCATCTCGCCTGTAGATGTCAATTCTCCACTTTTCAATCCGTCTTTTTCCGGCCCAGTCGGAGCAGGCTGCTGCGTGAGATAATCGAACCTTGTCTTCGAAGCACTAGGATAGAAGACAAAGGAACGCTGTCCCGTCCAATGACCTTTCTCGCCATCATTCCCGTCACGTAGTACATTGGGAGTCTTGCCAAGCCCATTTCCTGGACGCTGTGCTGTCATGTTTCCCCTTACGGGAATGACTTTTCGTCTCATTCCTGGCAGTAAATGCGATGCCCATCCATTTGTAGCGTGTACGACATGGAAGGCATTGATATCTCCTCTCGGAGTACGCACGATATACGGCGCTTTGCTGTTCGACGATTGAATTTGAGTACCGATAGATATGCAAAAGGTACGAGCAAAGATATGAAAACTTTGGTTTTAGAATTCAGCAAGGTCCGTATAGATATCGAGGAGAAGTACCTACTGCAATGGATATTGCTGAAGCAGGCGAGATAGAATACCGGTCACCAGTCTGTAGGGATGAATTGCTCCACCAATTGTTGAAATGCAGCCAACAACACGAGGACTAAGCTGTAGCCTCTAAATAGGTTTGATTCAACATAACATCCAGATGGAACGAAGTTAACCAATACCATACCTTTATTTCCTGTGCATCTTCGATCACTCGAAATGGTCCACTTTCTACAGGCAGGTCAGCTTTATAAGCCAATAACTGTTGCTTTGCACTCTCGAAAAGACCATGGTCAAAAAAAGCATCAAAGGTGTCAACCTCTCTGCATTGTGATTGTGACAAAAGATTCTCTTGCTCCGCGACGGCGAGCAGGTTTTTAAGATGTGCGAGACGGAACCGAATTATTTTCTGTGCTGTTTCAATTCCGTGCTCTTCTTTCAGATCTTGGTAATCGGAATATAAGACAGGTGTAATATGACCGCCATTCCTTCATAACAAAATAAGCACTATATAAGAAAATAAAAACGATTGATTACCTTCCTGTAGCACCAGAACATACCTCCCTAGCTTCCAACATTATAATTTTGAGTGGTTTAGAGTCAGATGGTATATAATTGTCAAGAATCGTTCTCGCGATGGCTGCGCCAGTTATTCCGCTCCCTATAATTACGATATCAGCATAACTTGGAATCGAATCCTTCTCTCCGTGCCGTGAAATACGAGAAGGAGGATCAGTCCAATAAGAAATAGAAGGGTTCGAGACGGGAATGCCAGGAGATTGGGAGATTTTAACGGAAAGTTGCTGGAGCAGTTCAGAGACGTGTCTGGCAATCCGCCACGAGGTCAGGAAAAGAGATAGTTTTGATCCCATGATGGATTCGTACTTCTGTCCAAACTCAAGGTCGGGTGTCTGTAGTTGTCTGGGATGTGTTGCCGTCGTGATAAGAGTGAGAACATTCGGGACTAGACTCGAAGGAATAGTGTGGTGGTATTTGAGTTTGTTTATTGGAACTTGGGATTCACAAGCTTCCAAACCTAATAGTAAATAAATACAAACGACAGGGTATTCTGAGAACCCACGGTCCGATGCCACTTGCGCATCTCACGATCCGTTTTAGGACCTGCGAATAATATCCATAATCTTTTGTGCATATGCATGCCCATCGACCCCATCTCGATTGGTACTGTGCGAAATCTCTGCCCATTTTTCCATATCAGCAATAGTATTCAACGCCTTGTCTTTGATAATTGCCCACGATTCACTTCCAAGTTGTAGGCGAAAGGGTGGGTTGGGCTCCTTGGCTATGCGTAGGATTGCTTGAGCAATTTTGTCAGAGTCACTGACGGGGTCTGCATTTGATGGGTCGAGCCGCTGTCTCATTTGAGTTGACAGTATCGAAGGATCGGCGTATACGGCAGGTTGGGGAATGGTGACCATCGAATTCTTCGCCCATTCAGATGCAAAGCCGCCGGGCTCGAGAATAATTCCCTTGATGTTCCAAGAAGGTGGCATTTCCTTTGTGAATGCCTGCGAAGGGATGTTAGGCTCCAAATAAATTTTCATTCAAAAGCAGAGACGAACCTCAGTGAACCCTTCCAAAGCTAAGGATGTTTTAGGAGGTACAATACGAGCAAATTAAGTACTTGTCACACACTAAATTTACTCGCATTGTAAAATCCAAGTCCAGGAACCCCCGTATAGCCACTGATCGTGCTGATGTTGAAGATGCGTCCACCTTGGCCTTCAGGATTTATCTCACGGAAGAACTTGATTGCCTAAATTTACAAACTTCAGTAATTACCCATGGAAAGTAGAAAATGGAATAAATTCAGTACCGTTTGAGTAATCTTGACTGCCCTCCAAAACTGTACCTCAAACACAGCTCTTGCTACGTCTTCGGGCACAGCTTCTATTTCTCCAAGGATGCCATATCCTGCATTATTAACCACAAAATCTAGTCTGTTGAAGTGCTTCTTTGCAAGCTTGAATACAGAGGCTATTTTGGTGTCTACAGTGACTCCAATTGTGTAATGAGCAATTGGGTGGTGGGGCATTGGGATTGTAGTTCTGTTAAATGAGCTGGGTTTTGGAGAGTTGCTATCATGTGCTGCCCAGAGGCCAGCATAGTATGGACAAGTGATTTACTGAGGCTGCTGGAAGTGCCAGTTACTATAGGATATAAGGTGAGAGAGTTGATTAGATGCATGATAAAATAGTGTGAACATTTTCAGGACATTACCTAGCCATATGGGAGTTTCTAGTTACATGCCAAAGATTAGATGGGAGGGATTCAAAATTTAGTTGATAAGCTTGAATCTCCTTTCTTTTACTCTTATATAGTATACACAATGATCTTATAAATATTTATGATGGCTGAGTGAACTATTGGCTAGACCAACATATTACCCACTGTTTCATGGCACCTGACTTTCAACTGACTTCACTGAGTCATTCGAGGGCTGAGGTGGGTATATCTCTGATACACCTGGGACAGTTCTAAACCCAAAAAATACTGGCAATTTTGGTTTTACTACTAGATCTATGACAAAGGGGAAGTCTAATATCTACAGGAGAATAATTTAAAACCAGGAATCCCTAAGTATGGAGAAAAGTGGATCCAGCTAGCATAAAGCTGAGCAGGAAGTGTGGTAGTACTAAATATAGTACTCAGTATCCAGGACTCAGACAGAGCTGAAGCAGCTAAGTCAGGCTCGAGAGTGCCTATAGCCAAGCCACATAGCCAAGCTGAGACAGTGACATTTTTTATTTGGCAGCAGGCAGAATGAATAACATGTACACATAGTGTGCCTAGTGGAAGCATGGGCACATCTAGTAGGCAAGAATGCTGTCACAGTAACAGTTGACAAGCAGACCACATGATAGTAAGGAATAAAAATAGAATAAGAGGACCTACAAAAAGGAGAGAGGTCTCAGGCCCTGATTGGATACTGGACCTGAAATCTTAGAGTAGTAGGGTGCTCTGGCATGTCCAGGGTTCTGAGAAAAGAGCAAACAAATAAGAGAATGCACCAGAGATGACACTGACTGGTGTGTAAATACTGCTAAAACATTTGACCTACAGTGGCAATGTCCAAGCAGGAAGCAAACTGAGATATGGATTAGTGACTGGTCTAAATTTAGAAACCAGGAAAGGGATAAAAACTCAAGGACCAGTAAAAGAAAAGCAACAGGGATTCTGCCCCCATTCTTGCATGCAGCAATCTGCAGTGACAAGCCTTTCAGCTCCTGTGAATGCTAAGTCTGAGTATATGAGTCACCCTTGTTCAGTTTCAAATTAGATAGTCTAGCTAGCACTAGACTCCTGAGAGCAACAACCAATTATTACATATCTTGGGAGTTTGCAGAATAGGAAACAACAAGATTGGGACAGGAAGACCATTCCTCAAGACTTAGTTAATTTAGAAAGTGTGAAATCTGGAGAAAGGAAGACCATCTCCCAGAAATTGCATTCTAAGGACAGAAGGAAGACCACTGTCTTGCAACAACCAGGGAAAGGAAGACCATCCCACATAGTATTAGAGAGTTCATTGTATTTTGCAAGGGAAGGAAGACCACCCCTGGGAAAAACTTCGAAATTATAACAAGTAGTACAACCTGCTACTAGAATAAGTTGGCTTTAGCAGTTCTTAGAGACAGGAAGACCATCTCGACGAGCTCCGAAACTGGGTCAGTGGAAAGGAAGACCACCCACTGCACCTAGCTAGAAGTCTGCCAAACATTATTTCATATTTTCCATCAAGTATTTAGAGTTATTTCTCAAATACATCTCTTTTCAGACTTGCCCCCACAAACTTAATAAGGCAGAGAAGTTTGGTGCAGAGCCATAGCAAATTAGTATTGTGATTTCTACACTACAGACTATATCTCCTTTTCATCTCGATTGATCGACGGCGCTGAATTTTAGAAAAGACTCCCATTTCTTCCTATTCTACTCTTTTATTATGACAAAGATTATGCATAGAAGCATTGTAATCATCGCAGAAATGCAAAAACCGGATGCCGAACGCATGCTAAATCCGTCAACACTTGCGTAGCCCGCCGGCATCGTGATATAAAGCTAATATTAGCATGTTGGGCGCAAGTCTTTTACCGCAAAGACCATCATGAGAAGCTCGAACTTCGAAACACAAGTGATAGGAAGCGTGTATAAAAGATGACAAAAGACAATGTGATTGGAAAATTGGAAGTAGTAGACTGCAAGAAAACGTCAAGATGGAGCGCCGAAGCTACCTTGTTCCATTGACACGTGAGCTACCTTAAAAATAATATCAGTACACAACGCGCTCGCGTAAGTCAATCGTAATTAAGTAAGTAATAAGTTCATTCAGCTATGCGCACCACGGACCATAAACTGATTATGAAGCAAGGGCTACTTCAGTCTATTGGCAAAATAACAAATTTAAAAATACTATCTAAAGATTTAATAAATTGCACCAGTACTTATTGCAGTTATTGCAGTTGATGTGTGAGGAGGGCCGTCAGAGTCCGAGAATGCAAAGTTTCGGACGCTAGATACGATCTTAAAATGCATCCAACAGCAATTTGTAAGAAAAGCTTAATGAGCCTCCTTGAGCTGTTATGTTGTGTCTGCAAATTTTACTTTCCAGTGTTAGAATATGTGCTATGTGTGTCAAGCTGGTTGAGTGTTAACATGCTGCTGCAGTTGTACCGTAGTTGTGCTGCGGGATATCAACTTTGTAGTTGCAGTATACTTACAGCGATCGTGATATTTGAATGACTTCTCTGGACGGCCATTTGATTGGATTTGCCTTTGCTATTTCGCCGTGAGTCAGTCAGGGTGTGCTATGCCGAATCCAGAATCTATCTTGCGCGACATCTAGTCACACCTTTAAATGTAGGTTTGTAGGTCCACCTAGACAAAAATCTCACGTATGGCTTAGAGTAAGAAAACAAGACTCGATAGGTACAGCACGGGTTCTTGAGCTACGGATACATTTTTGGCAGTGTATTTTGGAGCTTACATTTCGTATAAAAGCCAGCTAATCCTCGCTCAAATTTTTTCATTCCAAATCCCAACATACAACCCATCCTGAAATATTTGCAAACGTCCAAACCCCCACTATCAACATGCAATTGCCTGCACCAATCGCCACTCAGCAGTTGCCGTGTACTCCACATAAGTTAATAGTTTCAGCAAATGTTCCACCCAATCGTGTGCCAAAAGACACCAGAAGCTCCTGCATTAACGACTTGAGCGGCTCACAATGTCCTTATTGCTGCCGTCTTTCGGGCCATGCACCCGGTTGCCCTTTTCTTTCCGTAAATTGGCGTACGTTGTTTGAAATGCCGCATTATCTTTGACCATATCCTAACTGACGAAGAATTCATAAATCTTGCTGTTTTATTCCTAGACGAATATCTTCTGGCATCTTCATATGTCTTACTTTCTCCCGCCTTGCCGACGTACTTGTAATTTTCTATTAGCACTTGAAAATAGCAACAATTACATCTAGTTCATACCCTTTGTGTCTAACTATTATACTATATCATATATGTGGACGAAGTTTTGCTTAAAGAATTTACTTACCATCTCCAATTTTCTTGAAGCTAGAAACTTAGATTTGAGAGAAGTTAACCAAGTCAAACCAGACGTAAGTCACAGGACGAAAGAGGAAAAGATCTGTTTTTATAAGTCAGATTGCGTAGATGTAAGAGCAAAAATTAGAGATATCGACATGTATGGTAAAAAGTAGCTGCCAGTGAAATGCAGCAGGTACCTTCAAAATCGGATCTAAATTCGGAAGAACCGTCAGGCGAGCATGTGATAATCCTTAGAAAGCAACAACCGCGTCGCGTCGCATAAATTAGGAGAATCGGGAATTGCATTGCATAATTCACAGCTGGACTGAAGCACTGCGCTTATATGAGGTTGCTATATAAAATCAATTTGTTATGGAGGAAGAATAGCATTATGTCCAAGAATCCACATTCGAAGAATCACTGAGTGTGAAAGTCCGAATTGGATATAGGTATGTAGACGAAGTACAGAGTATTCCACGAACGTGGACTCTGGAGTGGGGTGAACCAAGAAGTGATATGTACTTGGCATGAAGTATTTGCACCATCGGCACCTGTACTGCAGATCGTCATCCAAAAAACAACAGCGTCATGAACCACCCAATAATACGGAACCAGCACAGCTAGTGACATTATGGTACAATGTATATGCCAATGCACAGACCACATGTATGTACTGAGTATAAGTATAGAGTAAGCAAAGATGTACATGAGTATAATACAGGAAAAAGCACACGAAAGCTACAGTAGCAAGAAATCATCCTCTGCCGCCTCTATATAGCCATTTGCATGCTCCCAGCATGATGCGATGGCACCGAGTGCGCGATGATTGGCAGCCCTCCTCCTCCTCCTCCTCCTCCTCCTCCCTCATACCTCCCCTGTCCCCCTCCCTCTTGTCCCCATTGCGCCCCTCCCCCCTGTCCCCCTCCACCCTGTCCCCCTCCCTCCTGTCCCCCTCCACCCTGTTCCCCTCCCCCTCCACCCTGTTCCCCTCTCCCTCCACCCTGTTCCCCTCTCCCTCCACCCTGTTCCCCTCCCCTTCCACCCAACCTCCCCTCCACAACCTCCACCACCCTCAACGTCAATTCCAGCTTCCCCCACAGCGTCTCGTACAGCTCCCGATTCTGCCTCGTCAGCAGGTCCTCCACGCCTGCGCGCAGCTGTTCTAAGAGGGGAGCTGTGAGTTGGCGCACGGCGTCGCGGATGGGGTCGTGCAGGGAGGCGAGGATGTATGATGGCACGGGGGCTGGTTGAGCGGGGGCAATGGTGGGGTGGGGGGTGTTGAGGGGTAAGGGGTAAGAGCTGGGGTGGGAGTTGTTAGGCGGAGGTGATGGAGGTGGGGATGGCGGGAAGGTGGAAGACATGTATGCGTGTAGCGCGGCGGTGAGGGTGTCGATTTTGTGATTTGTTGATTCTTGGGCGGCGGTGTGCGATTTGATGCGGTGGTCCAACTGGGGAGGGGGGGCGGCTGTTAGTCGTGAGTGCAAAGAAGATCGAAGACGGAAGAAGGGAGAAGGAGGGAGGGAGGAAAGAATGAACGAAGCAAGAAGGAACCCGACCCACCTCCTCATACCTCTTCCTCCATGCCCCTCCCTCCCTCCTCGCCTCCCCGATCTGCCCTTCCAGCTCCCCAGACCTCCTAATCAGCTCCGCCACCTCCTCCGCCAACACGCCCACCTGTTCCCCCGTCGCCCCGACCTCCACCTCCACCCTCTCCAGCCTTTCCTCCAGCTCCCCATCCCTCTGCTCCCTATCCTCCTTCTCCTGAGCGAGCCCTGAGGCCACCCAGGCCTCCTCGACCTTCCCCTCGACGGCGGCCTCGATCTCGTCGAGAAGCACCTCGTCGTGCTGTGTAAGGAGGTTTCGGAGGGAGGAGAGCGTGTCTTCGAGGGAGGAGAGCTGGCTGAGAATGTCTTCTTGCTCGTCGAAGGTCGGCTCTGGGAGCCGCTGGGGAGGGCGTTCTACAGGCTGAGGGGACCTCGAGCTTCTGCGCAACTCGCCTGACTCGATGGACATCTCCGCTTCGGACTTGCGCCTCCGTTTCCGCAGCGGGCGACGCACTTCCCCACCCACATCCCCTTCATAATCAACGTCCATTGCCTCCCCCTCCTCCCGCTTCTCGTCGTCCCACTTGCCCGGCACCACCGGCATCGCCCGCACATCCTGCCCAAGCCCCTTTAGCTCCTCCCCCATCACCCGCGCCACCTCCCTTAGCTCCTGCACATACTCCACCGTCTCGTCATACCGCCCTTCCAGCTGCTCTTGCTTCACCCGCTCTGCGTCCGATTTGCGCAGCGCGCTCGGGGGCACGAGAGGCCATGCGCCTTCCTCGGCGAGGACGTCGATGGCTAAGTCGTATTGCTCCTGCGCTGCGGAATGCTCGGCTTCGAGAGAGGCGAGCTCGGCACGCAGCTGGGTCTGCTCAATTTCAGGGAGGGAAGGGAAGGAGGTAGAGGAGACGATGGCGCGCGCGGTAGCGACGTCTTCGGCGAGGGCAACGATGGTGTCGCGCGCGATGATGGAGTCGGCTATTACTCTGCACAATGGGTTAGGGTTAGCATCGGAGTGGAAATAAGAGCACGCACTGAGTTCGTTGAAGCCACACCTGCCTGCGCGCCTCCTGCCCAGGTTCGAGCTCGACGGGGGGCGAGTCCTCGGCAGAGAATGGCGGCGGGAAGCCTAACGCCGAAGGGGATGTTGGCGTGTTGGATGGCTTGTAGGTATACGGCCCGAACGTGGGTGTGTTAGAGCGTACGGGGGTGCGCCCCGGGTCAACCTGCCCGCCGGCCAAGAAGTCAGACTTGAAGACCTGCGTGGATGGCATGTACGCGTTGTCAGCGATGCCTATTTTGACGGTGGGGGACGTCGGCTCAAGCTTGACGCGTGTCGGGGGTTGGGGTGGTGGAGGTTTGCTTTCGCGGCGTGGGGCACTGGCGTGGCTTGCACGCTGCTCGTCACGGTGATGGGCCGAGCGAGAATGGGAATGGCTGCGTCTCCCGGAGCTTCCAGAGGTTTTCCGCTCGAGATCGGGACTGGGGAACTGGCGGTGATCACGATGGCGGCTTCGTGAGCGACTACGGCGGCGACTGTGACTGCGCGACCGGGCTGGCTTGCTCGTGGATTCGGAATGGTGGCGGTGTCGCCCGGGGCTGTCAGCGCGCTCGCGGGACTTGGATCGGGATCGCTGGCGGTGTGCGGCGGCGGCGGCGGCTGTAGCAGAGGTGCGCTCCGCCGAGCGTGACCGTCCTGACTTCCGCGGCCACGGGGCTAGCTCGTTCCACTCTGGGTCTTCTGGGTGCACAAATCGGCACTGGTAATGCAAGCGGGGACACCCCGTATCGATCTGCTTGCCGTCTGCGTCGAACCACTGGATGGTAGGGGGAGGAAGAAAGCAAATCAGCACATATACGGGCCGTTAGACGCGGTGCAGCAGGACTGATATCGATGCGAGGGACCTTACTCACATAACATCGCCGCTGCACCTTGAGCACCATCCCTGCTTCTGATTCCGACGGCCTATCACCGATGCTGCCCCGAAGGTAGCACTATTGACGTATTTGCACGTCTCTTCCCCTCGCCCACGACGACGAATAGTGGATAACGGACTGCTGGAATGGTCGCTGGATATGATAGGTTAAAGCGGCGCTTGTTACGTGACATGGTGAGAAAGACGTGAAAGAAAACGAATTAAATTAGCCTTTGCACATACACACATTTTCTTTGGAATATTGAACAAAGCCTTCGTACACAGCGCACTCGTATACAGAAATCTTCCTAGACATGAGAGAGCGCACACAACAACGCAAAGAAATCAAAGGCGTCCAGCGACAGGCTTCCCGCGCTTGATTTCAAGCGGAGGTCTCCGGCAGGTGCTTAACTTTAAGTTTAAATTCAGCTAATCGCCCGTGTCGCGGTCCGCCAGCGCGCCTGTCCTCCTCCACTGTCCACTATTCCAAGACACAAGTCTTAGCCTGTGCAACATTCGCCCATTCGAATGCTTCATTTCTCCATTCTTGCAGACCGTTCGATAGACGCGAAGGCCCCCGGCGATAGCGCAACATCGCAACAGAAAAAATATAGGGTAGCAGAATCAGAATCAGCAGATTAAAACCTGATGATGATGCAGTGCCTGTACTAATCTGAAGCCATCATAATTCAAGAAACCGGCCGCGGTTCAATTATACGGCAAGTACATAGAGGGAGTTCGCGAAACAGAAGCAGGAGGATGTTACTATGTATGTGAATTAAAATATCTAATTACGCCGCCGATGGGGTCAATCAAACCAACTGCCGCGCAGATGGCAGTGATAGGGCTAGAAAGATGTATACTGTATGTCAATGCATCCTATCTTCACTGCCCACTTGACTTGAACAAATAGGCGCCCCGGCCGTCCGCTTCTGGATATCTAATTTAGAGGTGGACCTAGGGCTAATATAACTGCACTGCTAAAGACAGACAGATTGCCCAGATATCGGCTTCTACCTGAGACGCGGAACAGCTTTTTGCCGGGTACGTGGCTTCATACTCACTATTTCAAGGATATCATTTGAATACGCTGATTCTGCTCAGATGACTGTTTCTCTCTGAAATATGAACAGTATTATATCCCCATTTATAAATTTATACCGATTGTCGGAACATTGCTTTTCCACTCGACACCAGTCCGCTGTCAAAACGACTCGCAGAGTTATGTCTTCCGCATGGCAGTGAGTGAGTGTCACAGGTTTCTCCGCTGAACACCTCCTGCTTGTAAAATGACTCCATTTACGAGAGGGCAATCCATTGGTTACGGGAACAGTTATCAACCCATGCCACTCTAAGCTCCAGCTGCGTGGCCACTGCCGAGCCTTTCCGTCTACAGTTTCAGTAAGTGCGAATTATAGACTATCTCAATAAGTTGCAATTGTTGTCTCCTCAACCATCGGATGCGCAAATTTCTACCATCAATGTAGTGTATGGCACCTATCAACGAGAATATATACTCACAATATCTTAGTCCATGCAGATTCCGCCATGGTTGACACGAAGATGGCATATCAAGGATTTCAAATTGCACGTAGATTCCCTATAATACAAATGTTTCATGTTCATTCGAGTTCAATGGTGTTCACTCTAGCGCTGCCCTGTCAACGTCATCCAGTGACCTTCTGCCCAATCCGTGCATATTGGAGCACTCGGCGTCTCTTTTTCGCTTCCTATGTCTTTTCCCCACCGTAACCAGCCACAACACATACGCAAGCCCACCGACCCACTTCCTTACACTTTCAAATCTTTATCTTTTTTCCAGGTCAGATGGAGAGTAGTCCCGCTACCATTTCGCGCTCCTCTACCGAACCCCAGGACCGCGAACTCTCTAAATATGGACACGTATCCACGGCGGCTTTCAGCGGTGGACGGCAGCAGCGGTTCAAGGACAACGAGATCAACAATGCTGGCGGAAGCATTATCATTATTAAGATAAACGAACTTGTGAATGATAGTGTTGATGCTGGGGCGAAGAAGGATTTGCTTTATGGCCCGGGGGGAGAAAGCAGTGGAAGCGCTCAAGTGATGAGTATGCGGGTACCTGCCTCTGGTGCGGGGTACATAGAAGTTCTGCCTGCAGAGCAGCCAGAAGTTAAACAAATTTCAGCCATCGAAGAATTTTCATCAGCAGGTATGTGCATACTGCTTTATTTTTCATAGATGAGTTTCCTGTGCCAATACTCTATTTCAATTTTTCGACGCATTAGGCTCAATACCTAGTAGTTCGAGTTCGTCTCTGATGCGTCGACTTGAAGCGGTCCCCGATGCATCACCCACTGAGAGTCAAACAGATTCGTCAAACCGTACGTCCAGCTGCCTTCGATGTCAAGCAATAGACGATGCCAAAGGTCCTCTTACCTTCAAAACGCCACCGAGGGTGCGGGACTTAGCAGTTACATTCTTTGAGGAATGAGCACTTACGCTGGTATATTTTCATTTTAGGAGAATGTCTCTTCAGAATCAAAGCACTCGACGCCTACAGGCAAGTATTGTGATCTTTTTGATACTCTATAAACCCAACACAGAAGTAATAGATAACAACGAAGACTCTCGGACTGAATCGGACGGGATAGAGAGTCAAGTTGATATTGTGCGTCTCAGATAATTTAATACCCACTTACTTCTAATACTGATCATTGATCATCCATTCCAGGTATCGCTATATAGTGCTAGCCACCTGCCCTTATCCGCCATTAAGCACCAGAACACCAGCTGCCAGATATACACGCGCTATATGCTTCCCCACGGGCACGGATATCCTCTCTGGCTCCCTGAACCCGACTCCTCGCTCCCAGATCTCTACCGCGCCGAGGGAACTAGTATCGGGGACGTGGGTATCATAACCCCCGACGGCGGTTTTGACTTCTTGTTCAACATATGGCTCCCCGCGGATCATCCAGTGAACCCGCGAAATCTGCCTGGGGATTTCGACGCAATGATACGGCCGGAGAAGAACGTTTCCCGGCAGGAAAGGCTGTTTGGCGCATGTAGCAGTATTTCGAAGGAGGCTATTAAGCGTAGGGCTGACACACGAGACTGGTATGTTTTGTCTCGCTAAATATTGAATTTTAAAATAACGACATGCAGGAACATGTCCTTTCTCTGTCATAAACCAGAAGGCGCAATCCTCGCTCTCCCAGATGGCGCCTCGCGCGAAGATCTGAAGAACGCAAGACAGCTAGAAGCCTTGATCCGCTCCAGTGCAGAGAGCTGGTACAAATACGCCCAAGGAACCGCAGACCGCCAGATCGAGCGTGACTCACTCTACGTCGTTACAGGGTGCATGAAGTCCGAGAGCTGGGGCATCGCCACCTTCGATGAACTACTCCCGGAGCCGTATAATATGTTCAAATTTTCCAAGACAGATGACCCTACGATGGGGAAGTATATTTGGGAGGAGTCTGGAAATGCGACTGCAAGGGCAGGTCCCGGGCTGGATTGTCCCGAGTCATCTGCAGGATGTGGTGCTGAGGGCAGAGGAAAGCATAATCAATGTTTATTTTTGCGCGGATTCAAAATCGCGCTTTCAGACAAAGCCTGGAAGAGTCTATCGGGGGACACTGTTGATTCTACTATTAGCGGCAACCAGGCGAGTCAGTCCCCCACAAGGAAACATTCTTCAAACGAAGGCCGAACTGGATCAAGCCCTTCAAGCTCTTCATCTGCTTCTACGTCATCCTCCCCTTCTGCAATCGGCTCTAGACAGCACATTGATATTACTCATCTTCCTCCTGTCGATTCGGTACGGTGTTTTTGGCTGGCTCCTTTCTTTTTCAGTCTGCTGAGATTCATAATACAATAGTTGTTTCACCCGTCAGACATTATAAATGAGATGCTGCTCTCAGAGGCAAGTAATTTACGTTGTATAAATCAGAGAACATGTTCTTATATTCAGCTTGTTTAGCGTCCTGATGCTAGAATAGCCTTCACTCATGATAATGATTGGAGTGATATTCTCGATCATGTATGTTATTTGATGCAATATCCATTAATCTGGTGCTAACATTGTTGGGAACACTGTTGGATATGGAGGCATTACTAGAAAAACATGAACTAATACGCGATATAAAAGCGACATATCAGATATCCTTTCAAGATGGAAAGCGATATACATCCCTTGACGTCGGCTGGAATCATCTTAACTGATACTTTGCTTTAGGTGCAGCAACATTAGTATCCAAAAATCCTTATGCTCCGAAAAAGAGTGTATGTGTTTCGTTGCTTCACAGAATTTGAAAATAAGTACTGTTACGACTTACCATGATTTTAGGATGGAACTGAAATTCATATGGTCATTGCAGCAGAAACAGCTCCAATGCATGTCAGATCAAGAGGTGTAGATAGCGAGGTATCAACACTGAGCAGTGAATTAGAAGGCAAACAAAAAGGTGCAGCACATCGCCTCGGTCCAGAGGAATGGGACCAACTTTTTTGGCATGAATCCAAAATGGAAAAGGCTCGCGTTTGTTCGACAATCGTGAAATAACGACATGAATAACTAATTAGGAGAGTTACAGGCGGCGGATTCCGACGGCAAAGACGATCTTAGGATGGAAGATGAATTCGAACCTAGCGATGAGGAAAAGTATGAGGGTCTGGGCTCACATGAAATTCCTATCGTGGTCATTGATGCAGAAGACCCATCGGAGCCCTCCATTGATTCATTTTCCTCTGTGTTTCTTTCGGATAACTTGACGGCACAGTTATTAAATCCCAAGGACATGGTCGATATTTACAAGCCGGATGGCGCCGGCGGATTATCACCCACAAGAGACAGAACCAGGAGTTCCAGTCATTCCGATGAATCATACCACGACTACCCAGGGGGTTCTCCTCTTGGTTCGTTCTTTGCTTCAGGCGAATATAGCACGGGTCCTGCATTTACAACTTCGCCGATACCTCCAAACCTCCATCCAAACCTCGTTGAATTTATGAAGGGCTTGGATAACGGGCTATCAGAGGATGGATTCGTAAGCAATATTGTTGATCCAAATACCTCTAGTGTGCCTTCGTTGACAAGTTCAAAGTATCCTAGTGCTGATCCGGATTTATTCCCGTCTGGAAGTCAACTATTTGATTCTTCCGATGTAACATTCCCGATACATCTCGATAATAGCACCTTAACAGATGTTTCATCGCAAGCAAAAATAAAAGCCTCTGAAAGGAGACGAAAACGCCCAGCGAAATTCCATTGTACACTCTGTACGAGGTCATTTACAACGAATCAAAATTTGAAAAGTGTGTATCAGTCATTTTAGTCAAGTTTATACTGCTAACATCTATGTGAAGATCATCTGAACTCTCACCTGGGCATAAAGCCATATCAGTGCTCGCAATGCCATCGTGATTATGCCACACGAAGCTCGCTTTCCAGACATGTGAAACGTTGTGATGTGAACACCGGTCCTGAAATTTCTCCTTCTATGACCATGACGTATGTGTTTTCTAATTGTGTGAAACATTTTTATGATGGCTTACTGGTAAATTTCAGGGATACGACGTGATCAGAGGCATATTTCACAGTTGCGGTCCTATAAAATCTTTTGCCGAAAAGCGAAGTTCTCGCCGTTAGTGTAACCCTGGCATCTCAACCAGACTCACCACGTGCACCCATGCCGCGAGCCCTTCGATCATCCGCCAGACTCACCACACGCTCGCTCCCATTCTGCTCGTTGATCATCCTGCCTTAATTCGATCGCAGTTAGTTTACCCTTCGATCTCCTCTTTCTTTTACCTTTCGATCTCTCGATTTTCCTCACTATATAAGTTCGTGTTCCTCACCTTCATTTCCCATTCTTAATCTTGGAAACGAAGGTGCGTATTTATATTCTACCTACGATATTGTATATGCATTCTTACTAGTGGCAATGAAGATACCCTTGTCCTATCACGACGTCTGATCCAGTGAGGCTGCTGGAGCACGACACCCTTTCAGTTAGTGGCCCATTGCAATAACATACTAGTGCCTCAAACATGTGTTTGTTCGCTAATGATATTCTCTGATCAAACTGGCTAATGCGACGTATCTGCGACTCTGTTTTATCACTCATGATGTGGAACAAATTACAGAACTTGAGCAACGTGACTAGTGTACAGACGATTGTCTCCGAAGTCTATCACGTGCCAAGCCACCGCTGAGCGTTAATTCACATTAGTATTACTAATAGTAAGCGCTGAGGATGACTCAATCGCTGAGACAATTAGATTCTGGGAGTTTCAGGTTATTGACTTAAATATTTCTTCTCATTGGACACAAAACTGCAGTTCTCTGACATCCATATCTCCTGAAGAGTTATGTTGTATCAGTGTGCTCTCTCCCGATGACTACTAGCCTCAGAGTCATGATCGACTTTTAGTGCTGGACCCTGGGTTGCGTGCCTGGAACTGTCCCAGAATCGGCATCTATGCAATGCCCGCCTATCTCAGCGCCCGTAAGCTCACCGGACACTTGACTCTCTCCCATGCAAAACATCTTCTATTGTGATATTCTAGAATTCTCCTTTCACGTCTATTCCAGTGCTTGAAGAACGAAAATGGATAATGGGGTTATACAGCCCGTTGATTCCCATCTTCAGGGCACCATTGAAATATCGGGCTTTCCCTCTTTCGCTCAGTCAGCTGCTATGCCTCACTACCTAGCCTATGTTTTCTCAAGAAAAAACTCGGAGTCACCTCTTTCATAGGTCACCAAGAGTCAGGCCACTCTTCTCGGATGCACCAATCATATATTAATCTTCCTTTCTACTATCGTGACTTTTAAACATACTCATGGACTCTCAAGCGCCAGTATGGAATGAGAATGGTCTCCATGCCTCGCCTGCTAAAAGTGTAGTGCTTGCACTAGGTGGAGACTCAGTGCCACCGCTATGCTTATCCTATAAATCGAACCATCTGCTGAAATCAATACCCAAACTCGTACCGAGAAATGTCTTCCTACAACTCATCTTATATCTACTTCGCGAATTATCCTCTGGCTTCCAAGTTCAACACTGATATAAATTTTCTGCTTCTCTCAGCGTTGATCAGTTTTACTCTTATTTTGACAATTTTCGTTTACTATCCTACCCACTTCGCCTTCGCCCAGAGAAATTCCAACTCGATCCGCGAGCTCGGCGGACCTTCAATTCTCAACGCATGGATGTTCTTCACGCGAAGGTTTGATTTTGTATGGAATAATTTCAAGAAGGTCGGCGAAGGTGATGAGCCGTTCAAGTTCAAGGTGTTACAGGTAAGTTTTCTTTTTTCGTTCTCTGTTACTCCCAATTTTCCTGACGTATGTCATCCATTCCATAAGCACTCTGTCTTTGCTGTCAGAGGGGAGACTGCGCGCAAAAATTTCTTTGACAGCAAGGATTTGGACTTTACAGAGGGATATAAGGTCCTACTTGGATCTGTACGTCAGAGTTTCTCTTCTTCCTGACACTTTTACCTCAGAAGCGCGGGATGCCGTTTTCTTGAAAGGAATAAATTGATTTATTTATGTTATTGACAGGCTCCGGTCATCAAGAATAGCGCCGATTTCGAACTTGATGAGGGGGATAGGTTGGGCTTCAAAAAGGCCTTAGCAGTTGTTCTCGCTAGGAATCGAATCTCAGAACGTCAGTTTTATTCCACTGATTGAAATGACCTTCACTAATTCCTGCCGCATTTTTAGTGCTGCCTACTTTGCTTGAAGACATAGAACGTGGCTTTGGCGCTTGGGGAAAAGAAGGGGAGATATATCCATTCAGAGGCTTTTACGATGTATGTAGAACATTTATCTTAAGCTACTATTTTTGCTGATTTTAATAAATATTGCAGGTCGTCTTCCAATTAGTCGTCCGCATCACCTGCTGCAGTTCGCTCGCCCTCGACGTTGATGCCCTTGCACGTGTGCAAAAGCGGTATTTGGACATTGAACACGGCGCGACCCCGACTGCTGTCTTGTTACCATGGTTCCCCAGCCCGGCGAAAAGGCAGAAAGAAAGGTCTATCAAAGAATTGTGTGCGATTTTGTCTGGATATATCGATGAAAGGAAGGCTGCAAAGGTCCCAACGAATGACGCTATTGATGCTTTGCTTGGATATGGGTTGGAAAAGCCACATATTACTGCTGTGAGTGGCATCTTTCTCTAGGCTTAGCTCAACAATTGATTTAGGCCTTACCTTACGCTCAGTTAATTATAAATTTTATCCTTGCTGGTTCCATGAATGCTGGTTCCACTAGTACGATCTTTCACCATCCGTGAGGTGCCAATAACTCATTCGAATTATGTGCTAGCATCTTGGGCCATAGTTTTCCTATGCTTCAGCCCTGAATGGAAGGCTAAAGTACAAGCTGAAATAGACGCATTGATTCTCAAGCATGCAGACAAATCGTTAGGGGAACCGCTCCATAAGTGCCTCTCCTCTATTCCTCTGACAGCCTGGGAAGAGGAACTGCCTTTCCTGGATGCTGTTATTCGAGAGACCATTCGCCACAGTGTGAATTTTACGGCTCTGCGGAGAAACATTGCGTCCGATTTCGTAGTGCATAGCACATCGATCTCCAAGGGCGATTTTTTGGCATATTCGGCGTTTGACGTGCATATGAATCCGGAGATTTACTCGGACCCCGAAAGGTTTGATCCTGGTAGGTTTTTGCCGGACAGGGAGGAGGATAAGAAGGGTATATATTCATTCTTGGGATGGGGAGCTGGTGGGTTTTTTTATGATTATTTGCAGAGGTGTTTTGATTGACCATGCGGAATTTCTCATTATTTAAGGCCGCCATCCTTGTGTAGGGATCAAAATCGCGAAGGTTAAGATAAAGCTTACCATGGCCCTCTTTTTCGTGGGTTATGAGTTCGAAATCATTGATGAGCTGGGAAAATTCCCCGAGTCCATCCCGAAGCCTAACTATAACGATATTCATACGGCAAGTCTATCTATAATCTGTATCTTAGCCTTGGGTCTCAATATTTGCATCTCTACAGGTAAAGCCAATAGGACCCCGCTGCAATATCAAATTTAAACGCGTCAGGGAATGAATATTCCATGAAAATGGTGTGACTTCCTACAATTTACAAACCGTAATCATATGCAGTTCTTCCATCACGGTCAACCTATTCATTGGTCATCTTGTATCCATCTCCTGTTCTTCCCGATTGACAAAGATAAAGAATAGTTCATAATTAATGCATTTACTTGGTCTACAGTATTTGCCCAGTCACCTGTCATTTAAGCATTTGCTGGTTCAGCAAATCGCTCTGTTCATTTCCATTGAGCTTCAGCTAATTAAATCATTATCAATATAACTGGGTTATTTATATTGGACAAAGAGAAAAAGCCGTGCCATGGCCGTGCCAGTGCGTGCAGTTGCGCGCCAGTTGCGTGCAAGTGCCGTGCAGATGCGTGCATGAGTACGTGCAGGTGCATGCGTGTCGTGCTTTGGTAAATATATTGATGATTGTGTACAAAATTCCTTAGATCTATGATTTAGCCAGTTGAAATCTCTCATATTTTGGTTTTCCTAGGATTTCAGATGTCTTAAGAAGCTTTCTATAAAATTCTTGTGAGCCTAGGTATAGCTGTAATGAAGCTCTTATTTTCAAAGTCAAAGACTCTGAGAGGCAGACACTGATCACATATGGGAACAAGTACCTTTTATCTCAAGACCTGTGGAATTCCTTAAATCTATCATCTAGTCCCTTACAAGTTTTCATATTTTGATTTCCCTAGGATTCTATGGGTCTTAGGGGTCCTTATATAATTATTTTTTGGAGAGTAGGTATAGCTGTCACAAGGTTCTTATTGTTGACATTATACATTGTCAAGTCATAGGAATTTCAATGTGAAAACAATTTTAACCTCATTGTACACATATTACTATCCTTTTACATTAACTGGAGAGGCACTGCTACTGTTATGCAGTTTGCACCATCAAGCAGAATGGAAAAACTCGAAGGTTCGAAGTACCGGCAAAACCTTTTGCGATTTCCCACCACTATCGCTGCACTCCAATAATGCCGTATAAGTCAAATGTGGTTGTGCCATTTGCGTGCTTGCCGTGGCTATTTGCGAGCGTGCGGTGCTATTTGCATGCCTACCACGCTATTTGCGTGCCATTAAGCACGGTACGCACGGCCATGCCACGGCAAAAAATCTGTACCCGTTGATATTGTAGTCTATTTAAATTATCTATTTAAGCGCTTGACACTTGAACATGTTTAAATACTTTCCCCTAGATTCCAAACCCTGACTTTTTGAGAATCAATATGTATTTAAACATTTCTTAAGCATTTTCTGATTTCCTCCTAAGCCAACTTGGTTATCCAATTGACCACTCAATTACTTATATGAAGCAGTAACTTCTGCTTAAAATTTTTTTGTCGTCCGATGCAACAACCGTTTAATCAAAATTAACAAAGTTACTGCTGCCGAAGAGTTTAGGCCGGCTGTCAAATAGAAGCTAACAGTAACGTTCCTAGAATAGCTACGCAGAGTTCCGGGACCTGAGCTCTTCGTTCCAATGGCATGTTGGGGGATTGAGTGGGTAATGATAAGCATGCATACTACTAAATGCTCCATGAGCGGCTGGCAGATATCGGACCCGACTTCCGCTTGGGCTTCTTTCCATAATTCTCTCACAAGCTGTGTATATTTACGGCCTTCAAAGAGTGATCTACCATACATTCGAGGATCAAATTCCAGCTCCTGGCTCCACAGCAGTTTCTCATGTTCTTTTGGTACATACAATGCTGACACCCTGCAGACAGATTACGGGAACACATGGAGTTGTTTCCATCCTGGAAATGTCAAGTTCAGTGGCTGAAATGTATGGCTCAGTCTACCGGGGCAAAGGTTGCTTTGGAGTAAGTGTTCCCAGGTGTTCTCTATGGGCTATCGTGCACTGAAATTTCGATTCAATCTGACTATAATCGGCTAAATACTATCTAGTACAGATTACCCAGTTGATTGAGGAATACCCAGCCGCGAGGGCCATGCGTTAGTTCGTTTACGTTTCTAGCATGGTGCAGGCATCCGACAGTCAAGGTGTCATTATGTATGAGCAGATTTAAAATCGTATATTTATCTAGACACCCATCATAGGCTGGAGGGTGGACTAATGCCTTATTCAAAGTTGAGCTTGCATCACGCAGTGATGGCGACTATATAACACAATTTTGAGTCTCCGCCAGCACGCTGAGGCGATAAACGAGTAAACATGAGATTAGTAAACAAATTTGGAGAAATAAAGTCTAACATACCTCAGAGGAATCCTTTTTCCCAAAAAAATCCAATGCAGTGTAGTAATTAAATTATTCGTCAAATTTACTCTATGTTTTTTATATTAGGCAATGTAGGACTTTCTTATACACCTGTTGGTAACATTTTCCGGAGAAAAAGTAAAATTTTGGTGCAAGTTGTGACGATTAAAAGTGGGTGATGCGTAGAATCGTCACACAAATGAATGCATCACACTCTGCCAAGGACCATCAGTGTGAAATTTTGACACCCACTTTTAATTGTCATACACTGCACCAAAGCCCTTTTACCTTTCCTCCGACAACAAGTGTATCAGAAGGTCCTACATTGCTTGACATAAAAAACTTTGGGTAAATTTGACAAATAATTTATTTACAAAATGCTGTCCCAAGGATCGTAAGTACACTGCATCGCATTGTTCTCGGGAAAAAAGATTCCTCTGAGGTATGCAAAACTTTATTCCTCCAAATTTGTATGCTAATCTCATGCTTACTCGTTTATCGCCGGCGGAGACTCAAAATCATGTTATATAATCGCCATCACTGCGTGATGCGAGCTGTGACTGCGTCGCAGCACTCAACTCTATTATACTTCAAATAGTATTCGAGATCAGCGATTGTCAAGATATCCTATACATCCTATCTATCTATCTATCTAATATATAAAGAGAAGGCGGTTTTTAATTATCTAATATATGAAGAGAAGGCGGTTTTTAATTACGTAAGGAATCTAATATATAAAGAGAAGGCGGTTTTTAATTACGTAAGGAATGTTACTAAGCAGTTCACACAGTGGCAGCGCAG
>JASFDE010000069.1:0-66626 GCA_036937135.1 Nidula niveotomentosa
AGTAGATAGTACATGAAATTGAGACAAATATGTAGAAGTATCTAATAAAGTAGCGTGTGCCGAAGTTATCTATTTACAAAATTGCGTGCACATGCACGCACCTATTTTGCGCTTGCACGCACTTACACGCACCTGCTTTGCGCTTTGCATGCACTTGCACGCACCAACTCGGCGCTTGCACACACTGCACGCACGTGGCACGGCAAAAAACCTGTGCCCCTTTTTGACCCACCTGAATAACCTTGACCTTGGCCAATACAAAGAGATCCTCCCCTTGTCAATCCTCCTGCCCCACTAATCATGCCCACCTTGACAGATCTTGCCATCAAACCATCAGGGTCCCTCTGGTGGCTGAATTGCAAGGCAGCTTGGAAAACCAAAACCTCAGGCAAAATACTAGATGTACTACATGAAAAGTTTAGTGGCATAGTAAATTAATCACTGTTTATTAAAGACTTACCATCTCTGAGAGCTCACAAGGTTTTTTTGAGGTGGTGTGTTGATGGTGGAGGTGATAAGGAAAGGGCAAGTCTTATCTCCACCATCAGCATGCATTATGCACACCATGCACATGGCATGGGCACTCCAATTCTCACATCTGTCTGGCTTCTATGTAGACCAGCAATTTTGGACCTTTTCAGAAAAATATTCACTACAGGAGCTGTGAACACGGGAATTTTTTTTTTTTTTGAGAAAAGAACATTTGAGATGCATGGCTATTCACTGGTACATTTTTTAAACATAAACTTCAAATTACCAAAGACAATTTCACCAACAAGTGAAAATGGCCAGGTTCAGGGTCACACACAGTAGATGATGTACCAGGGACAGAGGTTTCCGAGAAAAGGGACATAAGTTTCCAGATATGTAGATTTCCAGGGTTTTCTGAAGTTTTCTGACATTTTCTGACATTTCTGAGGTTGTGGAAACCTGGGAAACTAAAATGCCAACTTACTGATGTAGTACAGCACTACCTGCACACCACTAGCACCACAGACACTTGACAGATACCACCCTGGGATGTCTTATAAGTCTCAATGGCATCTATTCTTTTGCATTTTGAATATCATTATGCCTGAAATTTTTCACTACATTCCTCCTGATCAGAAAAAGCTCATCGTTTCAATGTCATTCCGAATGAGTCCCAAAGAAATTGAAGAAGCAACACATGGAGCTTAGTAATTGTTGGAAATCGAGGTGCGCAGGGAATAAGAGAGCAAATCTTATTGTCCATAAGTTCTCTTACAGAGGCCTTATATACCTACTGTGCATAGTTTCTACATACTTCTAGTACATATTGTAATCTAATCTTCATAATCCTATGTACATAATTACTAAGCATATTAATCAGCCCGAGGTATGGCTGACCAATGTAGAGTGTGCTGGATGAAATTCCAACAGTAATAGTAAAGCAAAACACACTAATGGTGGATCGTGATGGGGTGTCACTGCTGGCATGGGGTTATTTAAGTCGACCAAAAATGATTGAGAAAACTTATTAAGCATGTTTGTGTTTTTCAAATAGTGGTGCGGTTAGTTAACGACTGTACTCTATATCAGTAGGAAAACAGTTTGCCATCCTCAGGGATCAGTTCCAATAGGAAGACTTAGTTTTATTATGTAGTCTTTGGCTTGTGAATATGTACTTAAGGGCACTGATTTGTACATTATTCACTACGCGTTTACCTCCGATTTATTGTGGTTTTCTCGTATTTCCGGAGCCTGCTATCATCCTTTCAACACTGCGCAGCCAAGGTGAGTATATTTGAAGGGAAGCGTGTCCATACCATTCACACCAAATTCAGACTTAAAATGTCGAAGAAATGGCCATTTTACATACTAAAGAACCATACGCCGTACCGTCGCCGTTTATGGCCATCAAATGACGGTGCTGATAGCTGTACCGTATATTGTAACGTCAAGTGATGATCAATATGCCCAACGGTATGGCGATGGCGCGCAGCCCTATTCCGGATGACCGAACAAATATATCTGGGTTTCTAATTGGACAAAATATTTAGCAGGGGTTTCTGGAAAGTATCTGGGTTACTGAATAGAATTATTCCTATGTTTGGTTCTCGAAGATTTAGTTTTTTCTTTTCCTTTCTTATTACAACCTTCTTGAAATTTTCTGCATTCGTTAATTTTACTTCTTCTTTCATTACTTACTGTATATAGAATAGGAAAATCTGGATTTGAAGAACTAATTTACACAAACCTTCCTCATCAAGTTTCTCCGCATCGTGATAGTACTCAACTCAAACACTAGTTAAATGACAGTGACTAAGGAACAAAGCTTCTACAGCTCCAGACAACATTCCGAGTCTTCACCTATATTCAACCACAGGTGGCGAATATGCAGGAGAATGAAGTCATCTTGTCATTAAAGCCCTGGTTAGCGAGATTGCTATAACCAGGAGCTATAGCAAAGATGTTATCTCCTTCACAGTTTTCATCCCTGTACGAGACAAGTAATAATGGAGTCAGAGTTTGAAATTGAATAAGTACGGGAGATTAAACTGACACAAATAATGTGCAAATCATGTTCGTGGCTATCCCAACGCTCGATACATCGTCGTTGAATCCCACTGGCACATTAGTGCATTCGCCGCCGTTGAATAGGGTATTGATACAGCTTCCTCCCATGTTTAGATTAGTGCAGAGTTCGATAGTACCCGTGATCTCTGTTGTATCTGACCCTGGAGCCTAAAATATTCAGACAGCATGGAGTTAAACAAACAGGTTTTGGGAGGGAAATTCTAACAATTCACCTTGACGCTGGAGAGGGATTTGACTGGGCCAGGAATGTACTGTGTAGCAGTCCCAGTGGGAATTGGGGCTGCAATGGTCGCAGATGAGACAGCGATGGTGGCATTGCTAATAACAATGCACGACGCAGTAAGTGCAAGCGAGGTGACCGCAAGAAGACGAGAGAACATAGTTATAAAACAGATGAGTGTGAAGAGGGGATTGCTGGTGAGTTACTGTAATTCACTTCAAATGAGAGCTTTATTGTATGAGGAGCTCAACTTTTTTAGGATTTTTTTTCACCCTTCAATACTTGAAACCCCAACAAGATACCGAAGATCTGTCGAAAGTCAGAAGCAAGCGTCCATCATTCTCGCTAGAATCTCTGGTCTCCGTGATTTGACGCACATCCAGCATAAACTTATAAGCCTCAGATTGCCAGGGTAGCTTTTTGGATCATGAGAAGAGATGTCTACTTGGGCGAACAGCCGCTATTCCCTTTGAATTTGTAGATAGGAGGAATTACTCATTTTTACTCTAAATTGAATTTCCTTGAAGTCAATGTTTTCAATCCGATGATGTCGCTTACAACTACACTTGATCCGATCCCTGTCATGAAGTTACTTCAAGGTTCAATTTTATGCAAAGATGAAGCCAATGTCCTCAATCCGGTGATATCGTCTGCAACTACACTTGATCCGGTCCCTATCATAAATTTAATCCAAGGTCTAATTGTATACAAAAGAATAAGTCCCTACTCTGGGCTACCCTTGACAATGACATGGGAGAGAAAAAGAGCCGCATATTGCAGATTTCTCCCAGGATCTCCCAAACATACAACTTTGAAACACTGAAAATCATTGTTCAATCAAGTAAATAACTAAACGTACACCAGTGTGAATTGGCCGAAGATTTATCTATGCAAACCATGTCTGGTGCTGTCCGACGTTTGCAGGGCTTTAGCGTTATTAGGGTAACTCAAAGTTGGCTGCATCTCTACATCTGCCCTCACGTCTCATGCTAGCATCTCGTTACATAAGATAGAATTTTGCACTCCCATTTGTCACGCCGGCGAACTGTCAGTGCCAGTGCTGTTTGCCAATTATGTCTTCGAATTGTCCCTACGGTATCCGATGGCAAGAAACTTCTAGATACACATATGCTCTCCATGGTTGCATGTATATTTTTTTACTCCAGCTTGGATGAATAAAGAAGCATGCCGTTAGCTTGACGTTAACATCAGCACCATCGTCGCAATCCAGAAAATTTATTACCTCAACGGATAGCATAGAAGTACGCGCAGAATCCAGATGACATCGATTTGTTCAGGTTCTTCGCGTCTCCCCTGTAATCTCTCCAGTAGTGCTTATTCTGTGATACGAGAGTTAGTTTGTGAGATTTGTGATATCAGTGACATTGAAATACCTCTTTTATCTCTTCTCCGAAGAGAACTTTGTAGTTCTTTTCCTTCTCGATGTCGGCAATTAGGCTCCAGATTAGGCGCTGCTATTCTCAGACTACGGGATATTACGTCATTAGTAATTTGGTAAATTAATTTCCATGGGTTTCTCAACTTGAGCAATCAAGGAGACCAAGCGAAAACCACAAATACCTGGAAACCTGAAAACTTGAAAACCGTAAGTTCCTTATCTAATAATCGTTGTCAGATCTCTAGACTACCTGCTACACATCCAGCCAACCCAGTTCATGACAGCTGGAGTGCTTTGTACCTCCAGTCACAGACACTACACCCACACTTTCACCTTCGCATGGCCAGGCGCTCCTTACTGCAGAGTTTGCAGGCGCTCACAAGTTCATTTTGAGGCTGAAAGTGTCCTCCACGCAGGTGAGGAGTTGATGACGTGGCAAAATGAGCCAGGGCTACATAGAAAGAACGAACGCGAGTGAGAACGGTGAGCGACCTTTGCATAATCGTTCCACATACCTTGGCCATCTCAGATCCTAGGCTCAGATCGCCAGCTTCGAACCGCTCGGATGTCCTCCAACCTTCTTGGGATCCATTAAACCCCGTCTGCTTGGATGTCGTCCGTTCGAGAGCAGTAATGTCGAATGGACATATCAGAACAACAGCTTGAATGAATATGGTTTCGTTTTGTGGTCAACGGGAAGCATCATTTCCAGGAGAAACGTGCGGGTGAAGGTTAGCTGCATAAACAAAAGAAATGGAGCAAACGACGCACCCAAGCAGATAAACATAGTAGCGAGTGCTTTCGTCTGTACAAGAATCCTCGCAGGCAGGTGGCAATGATGTCTTGCAACACAGACGACTACCCTGCCAACTAGTAATAAAATCGTGAGCATCATACAAGCTCATTGGTTGAGAGTGTTTGCTCGAACCTTTGCAACTCAGAAGCATGCATGCCTGTAGCCCGAAGAAGTACTGGAAACAAACATCAGCACTAAAATGCCAAGAGAAAGCGGAGGGGATTTACCCGCGTGCTGAAATGCAGTGTTTCCGGCTACAACTTTCTGCTACAACTTTCTACTCCCAACGCAGTGGAACGGCTTTTCTATCCGATAACGCTGACATACGAGTACTCCCCGCCGAAATTCCTCCGATGATTCCCTGCCGACGCTGCAACACAATAGTGCACCTTCAACGCTGCGCCTGAATAACGAGATTCCGGACGCGCTGGGACGGATCATATCGCGTGAGCCGGCATCGTTAATGCACAGCGCCAGGTGCTCCAGAGCATAGAAACTGTCCAGATCCGACGAAAAGGGGGGCGTTGATCGTGAAAGAGGCAACAGACTGGAACAACGGCCGAGGATGCAAATATCGCGCGGCAGGCGGGCGAGGATGATATAAGCCTACAAACGAAATGAGCAAAGTCTTCTGCTGCCACCTCGCGGGGTCGCAGTTCTAGTGAATGTGGCCTTGGAAGTTGGTCCTATCCGCGCCGAGGGTAGCGTGTTGGATCGACCAGTGGCCTGCTGTGGTCTATTTCGGATCTACATAGAAAGAAAGATAGGATAGCACAACGGGAAGTGTCCAACAGGCTAATAGCGGTAGGAAATGAGAAAGAGAATAGGAAAGAAGGGCACTAGGCGCGCACCAGGTGACTCATATCCACCTACATCGAGGCGTTGTCATTGTCGATTCCTATCCCTTCGTTCAACCAACACACTTAGTCCAAATACGGACTAAGGAAGCAAAGACTTAACGCGAACATACCTAAAGGAAGCAAATAGTACTTACTTCATGTTTCCTGCCATGACTGTCTTCCTCCAACACTATGATATGATCTTTTCTCTTTTAAGGTTGCGATATGAGCGCTCCCTGGCGGTACCAGAATCTGAGGGCGTTGGGATCGATCATACTGCTAGAGCTGGCATTGCAGGAGCATGGCGCCTGAAGCTCCATATAGAATGGACCGCCTTGACCGACAGTGCCAGGAAAATAAAGATTGCTCGTGAAAGAAAGAAGGGAGGTCGGCTCGATGAATCAAGAACGAAACTGGAACTATGGCAAGGAACGCGAATTGTCTAACGTTGATGATAGTAGCGAGGAAGGTATGACACCCCCGGATGAGATGGGCGATGAAGAAGCCTTCTACAGCCGCATTGTGGGGTTGTAGCGGTATGGCATAGGACATGGGATGTTGATCTCATTCCGCGCCGGCGTGGCCAGTTGAATTGAGAAGTGGCCAGCTGTGTTCCGTCAACCGAGGGAAGGGATACAGTGCAATGAAAACAACATACTGAGGACAGTGCCAAATGTGAGATAGGGATAGTGAAGAAGAGCAGTGGATACGTGCCGGCAGCAGCTAGTTCAAATCTGGACAGTCATTCGTAGATCCTTTCCATCGACGCGAAGGTAGCCCTCCATGCCCTGGTCCTTGTTCTCACGCGAGGCGCTCTCGGGCTGACTCGAATGCTAAGTGGCACATGGCAAACGACTAGCGGGAAGCGGGGTGCTGTCGAGGCAGTGGCTGGGTGCGGGAGAACCTGGTTTAGTCGACAACTCAAAGGTGAACGAGGGGCTGTGGGATCGCATGCAAATACAAGCATGGACTGACAGAATGGGCGACCGAGAAACTCACCACCGCGCCACTACTCTTGTGTACGGCACACCTCACTCCTCACGTCACTGTTGCCGATCGGCTTCCAAGTTCAACACGACTTCGTCAAGTGGGACGTTGGTATGGACAAGCTTATCGATCTTGCATAGCGCATCGCCTGATATAGTTCGTCTCAGCGGCACAGTCCTTCCAGCATCTAAGATTGAGGTCGACTAGGGATGGCACTGGATAGAGAGTGTTCGAAACTGGGCAATCCATTCGGGATTCACGACAATGTCCTCGTCCCTTGAAGACGCGCGAGGAATAGAGGAAAATTTACATCTTGAAATGAGAGAGGATAAGAACTGTGTTCAATAACAAAGTGTGAAGCGGGCAACTAAGCAGCACTGATCAACAGTGGTATTGGCCTTCTATAGTAACTGTGCTTGAAATCCACAAGCAGATCCATTTTCGGAATGTTTGGCGCAAGCTCACTACAAAACATGGAGCCCCGAGGAAAAAATACACAGACCGTAGATGGCTCTCTATCTCGGAGTCGAACCTTGCTTTCCTTTGCTTTCTTACGGCACCGCTCCCGGAAATCCTATCCTGTTTATTCCTACTGTCTTGACCAAGTCTTGACCGCCTGCACAACGACAGAGGAACTCGCTCTTCACTAGCTTCACTATTAGCTTCCTCTTGTGTAGTTTCAGGAGCTGGTTTTTCATCGTAGCCACCGATGTTCTGTGTACGTACGCGTAAGTCGTTCTCTTCTCTCCTCCTGGTAATTCCTACCAATAAGCCGCATTCTGCAGCTACAATTACACGTCTCCCACATAGATGTGTATCTCCGGTGGTGGGTGCTCAACGATGGGCTTGTGGTGCTAGTATATTGGTACATGTTTCTGTTTTTCTCTACATCGCTGACACTTTACGCGTTCCTCTAGTGTCGTTACCTCAACTCGTATCGTCATCGACCTCGGATTCAGGCTCCAACTCCAACTGGTGATCCACACAGGCCTCGTTCTTCAGACACTTTGTCGCGGGTAAAATTAGATGCAGAGCACAAACCAGCTCTACCTCAGCCGACAGTAACAAGCATCATCTGGAGTCTCAACCTGCTGTAGTCTATGAAGAAATGGCACGGATTAGTGGGCCACGGTCTATACCCACGCGGCATGCATTATCAGTCCTCCTCCCAGCATTTTCACCAAGTCTTGCCATTCAAACAGCACCCACCTGTCGCCACGGCTTTCATGGCTTATGTATAAAACGTCGGAGTACAACACATTCAGAGACACATTCAGAAGCCAATTGAGTGCGATGATTGTACGTAATCTTCAATAGTGATAGCAGGTACGTTATAGATTCTAAAGCTCAAACCGCAGGTTGGCTTCTTTGAATGATGGGAATAAGAATTGTACCCCAAATTGAGCTCATATGCACTTTAACGGAGAACATTTTCGACTTTCTGTGTGGAAAGGCGATTTCTGAGGTATCGTTGATAGATCAACGTTCTCTGACGTGCTAAAGAGCATTAGGAATGCTACTTCGAGGTCATCCACGGGACTAAGGGTGTACTGGTAGGGTGCTTATCCACCAGAGCCGTAACCGATGGTAATCGAACCGCCGTTCTTCTGGAGCGTAGGGTCAGCCTTGAATTGTCCGCATCTTGGAGTTTGATAATACAATTCTGGAGAATTATTAGCGATAATAAAATTTTATAACCCTTCGAATAAAATTATATCCTCAACGACGCTTAAATCAGCATTATCAAACAAAACACATTGAGGAAGAGGTCTCTTCCGCTTTTTTTCTTCGCTTTAAGACCGTGGCGACAATATCTATTACTCCGAGTTCATAGAGATTTTCTCTGACTGGGTCGTATACAGGAATACCAGCGTCATCGACCTCTCCGTCAACTACCTCGAGCCTCCGAAACTCGACGGAGATATTATTCTGCAAATTCTGGTTCTTGTGTTCCTCATTGAGATACTGATGGAAGTGCACAGTGGCTTGGATAACCGGATAGATCTCCTCAATATCAAGGTTTACTGTGTGCCGCAGGCAAGCGATCCTATAAGCATATCGAGCGCTAGACGGCCCTCGTCCAGGGAAAGTCTCAGTTTAGTGCCTTCATCCTCTTTCACTGGACGAATACACCTATGTCCTGGACCATTCTTCTGTATGTCTTTGGCCAAGGTTTCATAAATGCTCATGAGCCGTTCATCCGTCGGAATGAGGAACACCAGATCCTCTGCTTCGCCCTTCTTTGTTTGCATTGCAACCGCTGATGTTGATAATGTGATGGAGGACTTATCCTTCAAATTCAAGAACGTCGAAAATGCACTGACGTCCGTGGATTCGGCCACAGATAGCACTCCAAGAGACCCCACCAAATCAGCAATGGAACTTCAATCCTTGTGGACAGTGAATCCACCCCCCTTTGCTATTCTGTGCACAGAACCTGCCTGTATGACATAGCGAGAGTCTGCCAGCGTATGGCGAAGCAGGTGCGGTGTTTAGAAGGGGCTTTGGATTTGAACAGAATTCTATCTCGGTTAACTTTCTCGCATTGTGGATTTTAGCTAATGGTGCCGGTTACAATATTTCTCAGTAAGTTTTTAATGAATGAATTGGAACTCACGATGGTAATTTATCTACGCGCTCCAAAATCGCAGAATATGTGAGCTTACTGGCGCTGACAGTTTCAAAGTGATTGAGCAAGGCCATAGTAAAGTTACTGCGACCATGATCCTCCATCACCTTCTCTTTCGCGCTACAAGCCGCTAAGAGCATATGGTTTCTGAGACCTTTGTGCGAGAAGCTAGCAGAACTGAGCCGATAACTTGCCAACACATCCCGGCCAAGACCCACAGGGATATCACCATCCACTGTTGCTCCACGAACTCTCCTATTTGTATTCTTGTTTGCTCCCAGATCCAGAATTACAACAGTCGAAAATAACAGTCTGCAGCGAATATTGACCGAAAACCGTGACAAATGAGCCGTGAACGGAATTGAGGATGTTATCCCCTTTCCGGCTGGCAATTTCGTTCGGCAAGGCTCCTATTGTGCGATCTGAGATTCCATAAATTTCCTTGAATATCCCAATTTAAAAATCTGAAATAAAATCATCTGATTTTATTCTGAGCATCTCCAGATTCCCAATCAGGCGGAATATTCATTTCGGTGCAATGTTTAGCAAAGAAGATCAGGGTAGTATCGTTATTCTTCATGCAAGAATCATTCTGGAGATAACCACAGAGGACGTACGTCAGGAATAAGGCAAGAAAGAAGCTCCTCACGAAGGTGTATTTATTGGGGCAAATAGAAATTTGCGTGGCAGCTTGCGTGCTTGCGCAAGACTTTCGTGCGCAACTAGGCGCAAATCGGCGCAAGTTTGCGGAAGCATACAAGCACCCTACCTTATGAACCCATTTATTCTAACAGGTTCAAGTGGGATTCTTGCGTATATTTTCCCCCCGTGCTCCTTTAAATGTATAGGGTACATTATTTAATTGGTTTAATGATTGAACAAGACGAGAAAGGGCCCAAACCAAGGGATTGAGCCGGCCCGGTAAATTCCTCGGCTGTGTCTTCGTCAAGCCTTGCAAGTCGAGGGGCCAACCACTAAACTCTAAATAAATTATAATCACTTAGTAGCTATATTAATTAAGTCCCAAGGCTGATGTGACTATACTACAGAGAGAGAAACTACAGAGAGTGGCAAGAATCTGCCATTATTTCCGTTAAAGGTTGCTTCTCACAACTCATCGTGACTTCATTTTACCAATGAGCTGGCTCCAGGATCTGCAACAGATATCTTGTGACAAAACTTGGCAGGATAGATTGTTTAAATCAAGGCATCAAATGCAGAAATTTTATTTTAGTATCCTTTGCCCTTGTTGAACAGACTCAGAATCTGTGCAAGCACATACAAGCCTGGCTCAAGGTCTGCACAAGCATGCTCAACCTTGTCACAACTATGCTCAACCTTGGTACAAGTGCACTCAACCCCTGTGAAAGCCTGCTCAAAGCCTGCACAAGAGCTCTCAAGTCCATGCAATCTTATGCATTATGGGATGATGGCATCCTGTTAGTTTGGTTGAGAGAGAAATGAAGTCAATTCAGTTGAGAGGTTTCAAGGAAAATAAGAGAGAGGTTCACATTGTGAGAGAGAGGGGATTTGTGGGGAAGATGTGTTGTTACAAAATTAGCTGTAGGATACAAAATGGTACAGTGCATTTATACCTACATACTTGAGACAAAATGATGATTTAGAAGCTGTAGATTTAAGTAACGGTGGCCCTTGGGACAATATTTATTATTTGAGCATTTTATCTAGTATGCCTGCAAATTAAGCCTCAAAATTTTTACAGAACTATATCCAAACTTCCTAAGTATATGACAGACATGTTTTTAAGCTGAAATAGTAAAGCAAATGTCCATAAAATAGAGTATAAGTAGGAGTACTGAAATGTCACATTTCACAGTCCTTGGGACAACTGTGACAGAGCCCAAAATGGCTTGTTGAGGTCAAGCTGAACATTATCACACACCATCAATTGATCTCATTTTCATCCTCCTCTTTGTCCTCACCATCATCTTCCTCTACCACTAACTCTAGGTTGGCTGGAAGTCAGGGTTTTTGTGGCCAGCTTGGTTTTTTTGGCATGTCCTTCTTTATGACCCTCTTAGATGCAAGTTTTTCACAGGTAATCTTTCTGCATCAGCCCATCAATCAACAAAGAGTGTCTGTCAGGGTACACAATATTCCTGATAGTATAATTGCTATATGGACTATTCTTGCCATATAGAGTATCTATTTCCCACTAAGTGTTGGTGTAATATTGATTACACCTGTTTTTTTCAATTACTCAGGTGAGCCTGAGTGACTGAAATTGCTCTCAAACTTTAGAATTCCATTCTCAAGGCCCTAACATGTTCCTGTAGTTGCATATCTACATTCTCATTGTAACTTGTATTAATGACATACATGGACATCTGAAACATATTACTGTTTTTTTTCAATTACTTGGGTGAGCTCAAGTGACCAAAATTGCTCTCAAACTTTAGCATTCCATTCTCAAGGCCCTAACATATTTCTGCAGTTGCATATCTACATTCTCCTTGCAACTTGTATTACTAACATAAATGGAGATCTGAAACTTATTGCTGTTTTGTCAATTACTCAGGCAAGCTTGAGTGACCAAAGTTGCTCTCAAACTTTAGCATTTCATTCTCAAAGCCCTATCATGTTCCTTTGGTTGCATATCTAAAGTCTCCTTGCAACTTGTATTAATGACAAGCATGGATATCTGAAACTTCTTCTGCTGTTTCATGGATGAAACAGAGTTGCACAACAAACTAGTCTCTGTTTTTGCTCTATTATCCTTTCCAAAGTAAAAACTGAAACTCTGGAATATCCAGCAGCTTGAAACAGGAATAATTAAGATCAGAAGTAGAACTAAGTATGCAGAAAATAACTTAGAGAAAATCAATTCATGCAGAAGTGTACATACAAGTAAAAATCATATAAGAAGTGCCAATGTGTTTGTTAACTGTGATATGAGCCAGATGACCAGCTGAGTTAACCATTACCAGCCAATCACAAAAAATGACCCAGCCTGCTGAAATAAAAGATTCAGCAGGCTGAAAACCATTCTCATAGTAACAGCATTACTAACATCTGTAGGGACATTCATGTAAGACATTCTCTTGAGGGTTAGTAATGTTGTCAATATCATCCATTAGGACATTCTCATAGTAACACTGTTACTTTTATCTTGCAGGGAATTTTCATAGTGACATTGTCACTATCTCCTGTTAGGACAATTTCATACTAATGCTGTCACTTTCATCTTCCAGATATTTTCATATTGACATGGTCACTATCAGCTCTCAGAAGATCTTTATAGTGACAGTGTTGCATTCAAAGTTAAAAAGAAAATTAAAAGTATTTAGACCATCAGAATCAAACCAAGCTTTGCTTGAGTATATACCCTAAATGACAGCAGTTGTTACCTGAAGGTAATTTAACAACTGAGCCAGAGCTGCTGTAAATGTAAGTAAATGCAGCAGTACATAGCCCATCCTTCTGACCCAATATGTTATACAAGGTCTCTGAGATTGATATATTGCAGTTACACTGTTACTTTTAGCAGTACTGATGGTGATACAGTTACAGTTATCTTAGAAGAATATGTACATAGTTATGCTGTAGCTATCTCTGAGAGCTTTATACCTATAGTTATGCTGTAGCTATCTCTTAGAAATATATACTCATAGTAACACTGTAGCTATCTCTGAGAGCTTTATACCTATAGTTGTGTTGTAGCTATCTCTTAAAAATATATACTCATTGTAATGTTGTAGCTATCTCTTAGAAATATATACTCATAATAATGCTGTAGCTATCTCTTAGAAATATATACTCATAATAATGCTGTAGCTATCTCTTAGAAATATATACTAATATGCTATATATTGTAGAGTGATGGAATAAATGTAATATAAATATCACAAATATAAAATACTCTGCAATACTACAAGAGGTGGGGAAGGAGTTGTACTCAAAAATTCAAAGAAAACTGTCTAAATGTCTTAATAAAATAAGATAGTCTCAGAACTGCAAAGGCAGTAGGTCTAAGTACTTGCCAGAATAATCTCTTTATATTCTGCAAGTCAAACCTCTCAATATCTCAAATTGCATGCTAAGGGACAACTCGCTAAGGGACATGCTAAGGGACATGCTGAGGGACATGCTCAAAAATCTCTAAATTTGCTTAATGATCTCTACAATACCCTACTTAGGTACAGAAGCTGCTAACATCTGTCTGGGGCATGGTGCTTCCCTTTCCCTGTCCTGGGAGGGACCTATTTATACTACATTGTAAGTAAATTATGTAATTCAGAAAATATTGTGTAAAGCATCTTGGCAGCTGTGGCAGCATGGCTGGCTAATGTCTAGTGCATCAGCTGTGATTGTTTGGGGCAATCACAGCAAGTCTTGGGGCAGCAGCAACAATGTTGAGGCCTGAGTGATTGTTGGCATGTTTGTGGACCATTTTTAGACTGTGCCATTGGCTTGCTTTCATGATTGGTGCTTTGATCATCAGTGCAGTGCCTGCATCTTGTCTGTTGCATTCATGTGCAAGGTAAGGATCTGTCTATTGGTTATTATTTATTGGGAAGGTCAGCTGCCATGCTGTATGGGTAGTTAATACAATTGTTAACTTATGTTAATTTTTTCTGGCCTATTTACTTTGTGATTGTTAACTTAAAGTGTTGTGATATTGCATGTAACCGTGTCATGGAGCAGATTTTTATGACAGATAGTAACATTACTATGAGTATGTAATTTACAGAGATAGTAACATTGTCATTGTGAATATATATTTCTAATGGATAGCAACTGTGTCACTACAAATATACATTTCTAAGGGACAGTAACCATGTCACTGAGTATATTTTTTTATGAGATAGTAACCATGTCACTATGAGTATATATTTCTACAGATAGTAACCATGTCACTACAAATATATATTTCTAAGGGATAGTAACTGTGTCACTGTGAGTATATCTTTCTATGAGATAATAACTGTATCACTACAAGCATATTATTTTTGTGAGACAGTAACCATGTCACTATGATATTTAATTTTCAGAGATTACTTGCAACAAATCAGGTCAGAAAGATGGGCTAAATACTAATATATATCATTACTTTTGGAATCCCCATGGATCAGCAGTTTACCTCCTGACACTAAATAGCCTCTTATAATGTTGGTTTGCATACAAGCAAAGCATAGTTCAATTCTGGTGGGTGTAAATACTTTTAATTTTCTTTCCAACCTCAAACACAATGCTGTCACTACAAAGATTTTCTGAGAGCTGATAGTGACCATGTCAATATGAAATATTTAGAAGATAAAAGTGACAGCATTAGTGTGAAAGTGTCCTTACAGGAGATAGTGATGATGTCACTATGAAAATTCCCTGAAAAATAAAAGTAACAGTGTTACTATGAGAATGTCCTAGTGGGTGATATTGACAATGTTACTAACCCTCAAGAGAATGTCCCACATGAATGTCCCTACAGATGCTAGTAACACTGTTACTACAAGAAGGGCTTTTCAGCCCTCTGAATCCTTTATTTCAGTGGGCTGGGTCATTTTTTGTGACTAGCTGGTAGCAATTAACTCAGCAGGTCTCCTTGCCCCTGCCTCTGTTAACCTTTACAAATTTCTCTCCCATTTTCATTCATCCAACTACCAACACTATCAAATATCACAACTCCATCCTTATGACTTGTAAAAAGAGGCATATCAGATCACAGAATACTACTTTCTGTAACCAATACCAGGGAGTTACAACTCATAAGTTAATACTTCTTTATTATCTGGAAATATAGCTGAGATATTGATTTTTGTAGTCAAACAGCTTCCTGACCTTGAGAAAATTCTTCAGGGCTATGTAGATGACCATGTTCTCCAGAAACACATCCCAGATTTGCTCAGAAAAGATCATGGGGTTTCAATTAAGTAGCTTGCAGTATTTGCCCATATATTCTATTTCAATAATCCAGTCCAGGTTGCAGACTGTTCAGCACTACATGAAGAAACTGGGTGTACTTACTGTATGCAAAAATGGATTGACAAAGGACCATAAAATAGATGCTATTGATCTACTTTCAGTGGATGATCCATTGAATTGTTGGGGAGCAAGGCTTTTCCAAGAGAAGCTTAGTTGTCAATCTATCTACATACCTCAGTAAGATAATATCTCATTTGCTTCTATACATTCAATGAATATTTTGCTGCAGAGACAAAATTATTCATTATTGGTGTGAGAAAGACCCTGTTGAAACTGCTGCTCATCATCCTAGTACCTGAAAAGTTCATCATTGTGGTTTGTGGTCAATTGGTCCAAATGAAGAATGATGTGTGGATGGTCATGAGAAGATATTGAATTCAATGGGAATTGCAATCTGGGGGGTTATTGACAAATATAGTCAGATGGAATTGGGTCTTTGGGCAATGCCAAATTCCTGGCTCAAGGAGATTCCTCCAGCCCTATTTCTTCATCTTGTGAAAGAAAAAAGAGGCAAGATCAATTTAATTTCCCTTTATTTGCTGATATCAACTTCTCTCTTCATATATGGATGCCTATAACAACAACAAGCAATAAAGGTTGTGAACTTGGTCTGTTAATTCCACTTGTTACAACACTCAGGTAATTGCTCTATTATCGGTTTTCTCTTCTTAAAATATTTACTCAATTTAAATTGTGGGTTCAGACCCCAATTTCAGCCATTCCTTCCAGAGGATAAACTTCCAGCCTTCAAAGTGGTAAAGAGCATTTTCAATATCATTTGAGAAAGAAGCTGATGTCCAATTTGGGAAAAGGAGCTAGGAAATGTTGCTCATGAATATAAAATTGGAAAGTTCAGCGCTTGCTTTGTTGAAAATGACAAAGTGCATGTGTAAGTTCTGATTTGTTAAATGTGGGTCAGTCTAATGTATTATATCTAGGGCTATACCTGGTTGGGTTTGGAGGAGAATTGTCCAACTGCACCTTGATGGAATTTTGCAAGAAAATCAAGTTCATTGCATGTGGAAACAGAAGAATATTCTTCTTCTGAGTGGGGCATGTCATGTGGACATGTATAATACTCTGGAGAATTTTGGAGCAGAAGATCAGCTCCTTAAAATTCTGGAGGGTATTGACATCGACAAGTTGTTGCTCGAGTATGACCGCACAGATTTACTCCAATTTGGCACCTATCAACAAGTGAAGGTGGCCAAGGAAATCTATGAAGCCATTTAATCACCTAATTCAACAGCAAAGGGTGGTTGGAACATATTTAAAGTGATGGTGGATTATTACATTCATTTACAAGAAGAGGAAGATGCTTTCTTAGTTTGATTGATATTGCAAGATGAATTTCAAAGTTGTTGAACCTTGAAGGTAGCTTTCTGTCCCCTGTGGTATTCCGAGGTCATAGACATATCATTAAAAAAGATATGGGCTGATCCCGATAGCTCCTTGATTTCTGCATGGTTTGAGTACTACAATGATCTCTTCGAACAAAAATGCCCATTTGAAGTGCTTATTGTATCTCCAGTTCCGGCATGCTTCAACATATGAAGTACGACATTTGGTCAGCAATGCACCATATCCACTGTTTTTTCTTAGAGAGTATCATTTATAATACACATAATAATGACTCCGTCAATTCATCTCCTCGAGCAGATCTTGACGTGCAAATGCTGGACTACCTGCAGGTGCTGACCGATCGAAATCACTCTTTCGCTTGGAAAGTTGCATCATTACAGATCCTATTTAATCATATCATTAAATGTGCGTATACTACTTTTTTAACCTTCCTGCGTTGCCTCCCGATCTGCGGGGGCCAGGTATTAACACCCTGCTATGGCTTTGAAGGCGTATTGTACCTTATTTACCCGTGCCATCACGCAACTGACTGGTAGCCGCCATCAGCTCGAGCTGATGCTGAGAATATGTTGGAGCCTTGCGGTTCCCGTACACGCTACCCGGGCATTGACGAAGCTGGGAGACATATGACCGTTAGTCAGTGGGCAGTTACAAGTTCGCTTGAGCTTCTGCGGTATGGTAATATGGAATGTGACACACAAGTCGTATGTAAATTGAGCTGGTAACATGTTGATCATAAATATGCTTGCGTTTTGCGCCCCTGTAAGCATTCTATGGTATGTACATAATACAACGTAAATAGATCTATGTAATCCGGGAGTATAAATATGAGAAACCATAGATAGTACTACGAACAGGGAGCTTCTCAGTAGAATTATCCCGAATAGTTCATGGGACAAAATCAATGAACTGCGACGGAGTAACTCCTGCGCCGCCCTCCCATGGCATTCTCCGCTTTCCCCGCCGTACGGGGAGCCGTATTCGCGGACGAGAGCGTGTAATCTCTGGTTCATGCAGTGTGAATAAATCAGGAGGAAGGGCAGGCTCGTTAGTCGCCGTCCCTCTGCGAGAATTGCTTCGTTCCATTTTCACTTAACGAAAGGCATTGAAAGGCGGTACCATAGATGTACTGATATGGGGGCAATGCCAGAGATGCGAAGTCTATTGGCACGGTGCGCGCTGCTACTCTATAAAGAGCGCACTCCTTCAACAATCCCAGACGAGATTTAGTTTTCTTACTTCTTGCGCACAATCCAGATTGACTTGAACCAGTGACTTGATGGATATAGCTCACTGGCATGGCGGTCTCCTGGGGCACAAAACTCTCCAGGATTGTGTATATCTACTGTAGAAATATCGCTGACTTAGACGCTAACTCCTGGTGGACAGTAGTATTCAGGAACAAACTCAGTCCAAACACTGACGCGTGTCAGTGATTCTACAGTTATGTTTCTGCTGTACAATATTTTCCTGGGATGCAGAGCTCTCCGGGTTCTTGTACGCCTGGCGTGAAAATATGGCCGGCTCCGACACCAGCTGATGGCGGATGACAGTATTCGGGAATATGCCTCTCATATTCTGGCCCGAAAACTGTACAGAGGCGGAATTGCACCTCGAGATTGAGCCTAAATGATGGAATAGCGAGGATAGATCCATACGAATGGGAAGTGCCGTACTAGACCGCCAATCCGCCTCAAGGATCCCTTTGAGAATCCTTTATATACCTCGCATTGCAGTGTTAACTGATAGCGAGCTGTGGCTGTGAAAGGCTGTCTTACATAAGCAGTCGTTTCAGAATGTTTGGTGAAAGGGACATTGGCAAATAAAGAATAGCGCCCCTAAAAACAATCAATCATTAATCATCACCTTGATTAATTTCATCGATGGTGTCTTAAATCTTTTCTGTCGTTTGCTCCTATTAGCTTTTGGAACACAACTCGTTAGCTCAGAGCAAAATACGACATTCTAAAATTATGGATGAATGTATGCGCCATGTATATCTGGATTGCGAGTGCGACCTGAGTACTCAAGGGCATGTCTGGGATACTCAAGCCGGCATTGTGTTCCCCGAGACAGATGAGAGTGAGATCGCGTTTGGTACTATTTTCTAGAGATTTCACCCATGAATATGTTCTTACGCTAGATACCAGGAACGTAGGAGCGGATCACTTTCTCATTGCGAGTCGCTTTCCGACGCACAGCCGCCCAGTGCCGCATTGCCTCGATTCCGATGCTAGTTATTCTGTCTGCGGTATTGTCGACATCTCTGTGGTGGTGAGCTCTCCCTTCCTCAGAGTTAAACTTTCTAGTATGTGAAACTCAACTTCCGCCAGCGTCGTGCTTAGCATTTCAAAACAAATACAGGAGCAGCCCAGAGGTGGCCTTACTACCTCCTTTCGCCCATTCCCCACTACTCTGATGTCATCTGAAGATTCTAAACCTTCAGATGCAGTATTTAATCTCGCTTGATAATTTTTTCCTTTCTCCGATGTCGAAGCTTTTGCATGTCCGAGACCGCCATTTGTCTCTCCACATAGGGATGACAATCTCTTCAATCCCGCCCCTTTCCATATCGAGTATTCCGACGCCTTCACGATCAAATATTCCAGATGCTGTGTTCCCTTCTGGTTGTGACCTTCACCAATTTCAAAGTCTTTCATATGTCCGAGATCACCATTGCACATATGCAAGCCTACGCTCGTGGGACGCGCTACCGGGGATGACGCCGAAAGACTACTTACGACTCAGAGACGCCTACCGAGGTTGCCATCTGTCTCTCGTCCAGCAACAGAGGCAAGAAACTTGAGGTAAGCGCTGTAGCGGTGTGCCAAATCGGGAAAAGGTCAAGAGGCTCGTGGACATAGCCCACAGGCTCTCTAAATTCGTATTTGAAGGAGAACGATAGGTATCCTAACTCCCCATATCTGGGTGTCAATCCAGATGTTCACCAACCCTTACGCGCAAGGGGGTTGGGAAAACCCGCATAACCCTCAGGCTGTAGTACAGGGTGGATTTTCACAAACACCAGCGTCAGTATTTGGTGCGCTACCGACGTGCCCTCCGACATCAAGACCCAAATTCCTGACGTTCTATTTTACGTCTTTCAACTCGAACATTCTGAACTGCATCATCATCGGTCCGTCACGCAGCTACACAGATGTTGTGACAACGGGCATGTTCTCTGGGCCTGAGTCGACAATTTTCCGGAACTCTGATGGACAAATTACATCGATAATCGAATGGCATCAAACGCCCTTTGTTGAGGTCCGCGATGTTCTTCCCAGGAGAACGACGGCGCAGTTCCTGGCTTTATCCCCAGATCAGAGGTGAGTGGCCATCGTTAGCATTTCTAATCCGTTGACTTGTTCGACTTACAATTCTTTTTACAGTTATAGGGTCATGGAACTACAGGGGAAGCGTTATGCATGGGTTCCAGAGCTGTCTAATGATGCCATCTGTGTAAGTCCTTTAAAGCTATGTTATGCCATATAATTAACTTTTCATTACTTTGAACAGCTTTACAATATTTCATACAACCCAGCTGACCTCGTCGCACGTGTCGTGAGGGGCAGGGACTCGGTAAATCTCCAGATAACCGCCAACGCCATCCATGCAGGCCTAATGGACGTCAGCGTCGTGGCCACAGTCCTTCTTTTGTGCGGGCGTCCGCTTAACTAATTGGCCTTTACACCTTCAGCTCAGATATCAAGTCCTGAATTTCTGTCATTTCTGAGAATCCACTAACTTTACCTTATGAGCCTCTTCGCTTCGCACTGATACTTATTGTAGCAATATCTTTTGTATCGTTAGAATGGTTATCTGTTATACCCATGCCATACTCTCATGTTTTACTTATTCACGTTCTCCGATTCGCTCTTATCATAGCTGCGCCCTATACCCATGTATACACCGAATATCACCCATGTCGATAAAGAAATCTGACCTAATAATACATAAGCAACTATTTCTCTAAAATTTAAAACAAGCTTCCGCGCATGCTTCCTTCCATTACCTCATCTCACTATCCCCATAGATTTCGTTTCAGATTGCTTAAAAAGCATTGCGATCTACAACGTGCGGCTCGATTTGAAATATCTAGAAATTGTAAATTGACAATTCTTGGTAGAAACTCGCACGTGAAGCAACCATCTTCTGTACAATGCAAATATCTGCCTAGTGCTAATATTGAGAAAACTCAAAGCTCGGTGGGTCGATAGCATCAGCAACATTATCTATAATATAATGAGATTTCGTTATACGTTAATTAGGGGTGGGAGCCCAGGCTCAGGCTGACGTAAAAGTGTCTTGATTAGATGTTTGGCGAAAGTCCTTGTAGCAAACAAACGAAGAAAGGATATAAGTTATCACTTTTGTTCGTGTTTCGCAAGCCCTTGATCATCCTTGTTCCTCATTCATATGCCAGTCTCAAACACACACCCAGGAAGAATTCATCTTCCCGCTACAATCTATTTTCTACACTGTTTCACCTATGGATCTCATCCTCCATATTTCTGTTGAACTTCGCAAATCAAATTCCGGACGCGTTCGAATTCGTCTCCTGGAGGGGGAACCATGCACACCGGCCTTTTCTCTTCCGGTGGACATGCGAGGTGGTCCCGGTTGATAAGCTCTAGAATTAGAAAATGCTTGCAGAGAGAAAGTGACCCGCGCTACCGCCAGCAGCGTATCACTTTCCCGTCCCGTAGTGCCTTCGGCACAGCCTCCACCCTCGCATTGCCACCTATTGCTCCACTCCCGACGCTAGCCGTTCCGTCGACAGTACTCTTAGCAGCAAATTGTGTGGTGAACGTCCGCTATAGGTCTAAGCTGTAGCATTTAACGAAGAAAAATACAGGTTCTCCCCCGAGGTAGCCGTATCGTCGTCTCACCTCCCCCACATCCCGCCATTACCATCTAAACCTCCAGATGCTGTGTCTCCTTTTCACTGGTTTTGTCTCGTTCTCCAATTTCAATGTCCGAGATCACCATGCCGCACGAGCAATGACTTCGGTCGTAGGACTTTCGCCTCATCTACCTGGACTTTGGATGAGTCCGCGCTGCTATCGTCTAAAATTCCAGAGACCGTGTCCCCATTTGGCTCATATATTCTGTGTTGGCTCAATTACAAACCCTTATGCGTATCCGAGATTGCCACGCGCATAGGCAGGGCGTTGCTCATAGGACGCGCACCTAGACTCTGACGCTCTATGAAGATTACCGACTCAAATTTGCCTTTCCGAGGTCGCCGTCGCTCGCATCTAGCAACGTATTCACGAAAAGTCGCTACAGGGGCGCGTCAGTTTCACAAAGTCGAAAGCCTCAAAGACCTAGCGGATTGACACGCTGTCCGAGGCTAGACGAGTATATGAAGCGGGCTTGAAATTCCAGAAAGCCCCCATCCCACCTCCACAACTTGTCATCTGCTATCCAATGTACACGAACAACCCTTACGCACAAGCTGGGTGGTCCAATCCGAATTCCGCAGCCATGGTCCCTGGTGGATTCTCCAACACGCCTCCCTCAATATTCGGCGCGCTGCCGTCAGCGCCTCCGACGTCCAGACCAAACTTCTTGACGTTCTATTTCACGTCATTCAACCCGAATATCTTGAACTGCGTTGTCATTGGCCCATCCCAGAGTTACATCGACGTTATTACGAGCACCTCGGCACCGGAATCCACGGTCTTCCGCAACTCTGAAGGCCAAGTCACAGCTATTATCGAGTGGCATCGCCATCCCTTTGTGGAAGTACGCGATATTTTCACTCGGAGAACGACGGGACAGTTCATGGGTCTGTCTCCTGATCGTAGGCGAGTGATTTTCGATATTTCCTGATCCGGTTGGCGGGACTCACAAAACGCCTACTGTTATAGCTACCGTATTACGGAGGTACGCGGCAAGCGTTACGCATGGGTTCCATCACAATCTGATAATACCATCTGTGTAAGTCTTTTATATGCTCATATTCACTGATAAGATGCGATTGACTTTGTTGGTACCTTTCACAGCTTTACAACATCTCCTATAACCCACCTGACCTCATCGCGCGTATCGTAAGGGGCAGTGATTCAGTCAATCTTCAAATAACCGCCAATGCCATCCATGCAGGCCTCATGGATGTCAGTATAGTTGCCACAGTCCTTCTTTTATGTGGTCGTACAATCGACTGAAAGGCCACCTTCCAATCTCTCTCATTGTTTCGAAAGGCTGGCATTCTTTCTACCTTCTAATTTATTCAATGTTTCAATTTCTGGCATCTTTTAGAGTATCTGTTAATCCTGGTGATACTGTATCCTATCTTTCTACACTTCTTCATTTCGCATTTACCTCCACTGTATCATTAGCCTGATTATTTATATTTATCTTCACGCCTCTAGACTCCTTCGTTTTCGCTGTAGCATAAAAATATTATCTCGGTACATTATTTAAATTATTAGAGAAAAAAAATGAAGAACCAGTCTTGCTGTGTTTACATCGGCCCGCTTCACCAAGTTAACCTTACATTCAAACACAACTACAGGCAAAAGGTGGCTTTCATTTGTGCCCCATCATCTTATGGTGCATAGTTATCATGAGTAAGGCGTGTCATCAATATTATCTATAGACTTTTAGGTAAGGTAGTGCTGCTGCAATCTAAAACGTTACAGAAGCAGCTAGGGCAGATAGGGTGGCATGCAATACATGGATATCTCGTAAATAGTGTGCGTGCAAGACAGAGACGTCAGATAAAGAGGAACATTATATAAACGTAACTATAGGTAGAAATCAGATAGGACTGAACACATGAGCCCTTAGACCTTTTCGGATCGCTCAACGTCGACCTTCTCGCCAGCCAAATTGACCTTCTCCACGGCGTTCTGCTCGGCGCCGAGGTACCATTGCGGCATGAAGAAAGCCATGAAGAGGGGGATAGCGCCGATGATAGTGGCGACGATGGTCATGATCTTCATGACATCGTCGTAGGCTATCAAAAAAATGACCATTAGTTTTCCATGTACAATATAAGAGATATGAGAGAGACAAACCCAGGATAACGCCCTCGCGGATGGGGCTCCCGCGCGGCTCTGCAGAGGCATACACGATGGAGCCATATAGTAACGCACGGTCCTCCTCAGAGAGGAAGTACAGGTGCTTCGCAAGGCGGTCAGGCATCATGTTCGTCCAGATACCGCCAGCTGCATGTCAGCTAATTAGTTACTGTCTTGAATGAATATACAATAACTAAAGCGCACCAATAGCACTGCCGACGGCACCCCCAATCTCCGTGACGAGCAGCACTACAGCCGTGACCATCGCGACGTCCACATGGGGTACAGATGCCTGCGCACCAGTCTGGAGAGCGACAGCGGCGAAGCCACCGCCGATGCCCTGCAGGAGCTGGGACCAGACGATCTCGGCGTCGGAGGCGTTTGCGCCACGGGAGTGGATCATGAGCCCGCAGCCGCTGGAGAAAGAAAGAGCGTTGAGTTAGTTGGTTGTTGTAGAAAGGAGAAGGGGACGGGGACGCACAGGACACGGACGGCCAGCCCGACGATGAGAATGCCTTTGTACCCATGGATGTACCGCATGCCAAGGCCGGCGGCGATGCCGAACACGGTGAGCGCGACGGTTTGGGTTTGGGCGAAGTAGGTTGCGTGCAGGAGGGGCCTAGATCGGAACACCATAGTCAGCGACATGTATGTGTGAAGGAAGAATGATAGATAGACGCACCAGTCCTTGACGACGATGACGAAAGAATATAGGTACGTATAGCTGATGTAGAACGACACCTATCTCCTGGTATTAATATGATGCTAACGACAGGGAAGTAGGGAGCCCGTACGAAATCGAACGCGCCAACAGCTGCAGCGATGACGACGGTGCGGTTCGCGAGGAAGCGCTTGGCCACGACGGGGAACTTGGCAATCTTGAAGTCCCAGAAAATGTACACTGGGATAAGCGCTACGCCGACGACTTCCATCGCGATCATCGAAGCTGTCAATGCCTTCCGTTAGTCCGAACATGATGCTGACAACAGGCAAAGCACACACCATTCTTCCACCCGCCTTTAGCAGAGTTGCTCAGCGTCATAGGCAGCAGGACGAGTGCGACCGACGCGCCGATGAGGAGCAGCCCCACGATGTCGAGCTTCTCTGCGGTATCGACCAAGCGGCGGAAGTAGGATTCCTTAGGCTCGGAGACGAGCGCACTCTTGTGTCCAGCAGCGATGATGCCCATCTTGCGCGCCTTGCGCTCTGCCCAGAGGAGTGTAATGATAAGGGGAGCGAGGGAGACGGGGATGAGGATCGCGAACATTCCGTCTGATTTGGGTTAGTATTGGGGATGAGAGGAGGGAGGGGAAGAAAACTTACAGCCCCAGCGCCAGCCAGCGCCGGTGAGGACATTGGTTGCGATGGTGGACCCGACGAAGGCATTGATGATGAAGGGGAGGGACATAAGCCCCGAGACAAAGCCGCGCCATTGGAGGGTCGTGATGTCCGCGATGATGATCTGCGTCAGGAGTTGCAGACCCGTGTAGCCACTGGACGACGCGTGAGTCGATGACAAATGAAAGAAGAACAGGAGGAGGAAAGGCATACATGGCGTAGAGGATGATGCCGCCCGCCACGGTCTGGATGTTATTTGCAGACGCGATGATGATGTATCCTGAAAAACAACGGGTGAGATTGAGGAGAGAGACAGAAGAAAGGAAGAGCGTACCAATAACATAGAATACCACTGGAAGTGGTCAGCGACGAATCGAGCGATGTTCAGAAGCGTGGGTAACTTACAGACGGCGGCGTAGGCGTAGCCACGCGAAGTTACATCGGCAATCTTGGCGATGACTGGCTTGCCGACGGCGACTGGAGGAAGGAGGGGTTAGGCATGCACAAAAGCTAAGGGGAAAAAGACGAACCAATGATGGATTGGGCAACTTGAATGGGGCTGATGAGCCCGTGGTCGTTGAACTCGGAGGCGGCGAATGCAAGGTAGTTGTACGTCGTCGTGCCATCCAGCGAGTAGATGTACGCCGCTAGCCCTAGACTAGGAAGAATAACCAAATATGAGCGGGGATAAAGAGCGGAAAGGAAAAGCGCACCTGACGAAGAGAGCCCACTTGGAGTACTTGCCATAGACCTTGTGCGTCGCCTCGACGGTCTTGACGCCGCTGTGGGCGACGACGACGTCCGTGCTCCCTCTGCTAAGCGAGGATGCGTCGTTCCCGCGCTCCATATCTTTGAGGGACCCGTCCTCTTTGTGGATGGACATGTCGGCACAAAATAATAGATGGCAAAGAGAGGGACGGAGTGGGTACTGGGAAGCGACATCCTGTTGGGGGCGCCTTAAGAAGATAACGGTAGTTGACCATGTGAAGGGTGCAAAATGTGCATCCGATCATCTGATAAACGCAGTTGGCGCCAAGGTTTGGTTATCTGATAAGAAATTTGATCATATCTGATTAGCACCCCAGGATCAGCCGCCGCCATCTCGGAGCCCTTGATCTTGCGCTCCCCTCCATTTTTTCTACCGGCCGCGAGTCCGAAGCACGTCTAGACAGGCACACGTCCACAGCCAGTAAAATTCGAAGCTCGTGAACACACCAGTGCAGTACAACTAGGCATATTGCGGGCTCTTACTCAGGGCATTTCTGTAGTCATTCTGAGTTAGCATGGAGTTTGAGAAGCACGGTTCACGGTCATCCACTCTCTCGGAAATGTGCATGATAGATCACGCAGTTCATATTTCAATGCAGCATCATGATTCATATGCCGCAACCCCCCGTTTCCTAGTGCGTACAAATTCTGAAGGCTGAATATAATAAGCTCACCATTAGGCAGGAGCATGCGCTCCAGGCCTTCGCAGCGACATCCGTGGCATCTGCGAGCGAGGTGGTACATGGCGGCGCTTTGATTCCAGAATTGACCGCATCCACTTTCAAGTGTCAGTTGAGAAGCCGATCGTGCTCTTGGCATCGCTTACACCGCTACATACGAGGAACGCGACTTCCTCCGAGGCGCCAGCGGTGAGTACTTCGGTGCGGTTGAACCGATCGAACTGCGGTGATGAATACGCGTCCCCAGTCATACGATATGCCGCCCTGCTGGCCGAACCATGAGCTGGAGATTGAGAGCGGCTGGGTGGATGATGGCGATTTGGGAAAAGAGGGCGTTGCAAAACAGAGGCAAATATTCGATTTCAGTTATTCAAGTTCTCACACTCTTGCATTTCTCGGAATCAAAATGCGACGCCAGAGATATACGTCGCGGTTGATATGATAAAAATAATTTCATAGGTCAACATATTGAAAGACAGGAAATATTAAAGTCCTGCTGTTTACAGTCGACGGTACTTGACGACACTTTATGAGCGTCCATTAGGGCAAGGGTCAACCCTTTTTAATTGATTTAATCTGCGGCTCCTTTCGTACTCTTTGCTAATATATCAGCGAGTAGACGCGCCTATGATTGTCATTACATGTTCTGATCAGAGCGATATTGCACGCGCGAAAGCTGGGTTCTCCTAGACAGAGAGATATCAAAAAGGCTATGAGTTTTTTTTGGAAAGTTTGGTCAGGGAGTTCTATGTAGCGAATTATTGGTTCCGAGCTGCTCATTGCGGTGCTATATAAAGAAATTTGTTGAAAAGAAGCCCCACTCACCAAACATCCGTGACAGAAATAAAACACGTTCAGCGTGCATAAGAAGGGTACTTCTATTGCCCTCACCAGAGCGCCCAAAGAAATAAAAGTAGTCAAAATCGCATTCCAGCTATCGCTATGGAAGTATCCAAAGTCACCATGCTGAACCTGCTCGCAGGAGATCTACATAACTCAAGTTTCCATATAAAAATCCAGATCCTCCGGCTCGACATCCGTCAAGCCTAGCGCCCACGGAGAATCTTTATGCTCTCGCAACCACCTTATCTTCCTCCGAATATCCCCCAGCACGCTCACCATCCCGGGCTGGTGCTGCAGCTTCGTGATCTGCTCCAGCAGCCGAACCACACGATTGTCCAGCGCCTGCTGACGCTCTGTCCTCGGGGGCGCAAGACTCAGCGGGCGGGGGATATTGGGCCGCTTGAGGTGGGGGCGCGGCCCACGCGGGTGTACGTGCTCATACGGGGGAGTGGGGCTGAATCGCCCGCGCTCGAGCTCGGGGTGAAATTCCGCGACTGCCGGAGAGACGCCGGCAGACGCGAGGGAAGGCGGGGGCAGGCGCCGCTGAACCATCATATCTTGGTGGAAGGTGTGGCGGCGGATGGCTTTGCGCCGCCGGATGATGAGGACAGTGATGAGAATTAGGAGGCCGAGGAGGACGAGCCCGCCGATTACACCGCCGACGATGACGGGGACTTGGGAGGCGGAGGTGGAGGCGGTGATGGGGAGTTTAGTGAAGGAACCCGTAGACCTTAGGAGATAGAGATGCGGATGAGCAGCGGGGAGCGGGATGAATGAGGCGAACTCACGAGGCGACTACTGTTGTGATCGATGCAGAGGTACTACTGCCAAAGAAGTCAAATGGTATAGGTAGATCGCCTGTAAATATACTCACCAAGGAGTGGCGGATGCCGATGAACTTGAATTCTTCTGAGCACAACTTACTCACACAACAAGAGCGCTACTCACCTCGATGATGATGTGAGTGCCTTGCTAACTTCAATCACCGTACTACTACCGATGACTGTGTTATCGGGGCTTTGCCAAGAAGTAACGAAGAATAAGACATTGGAACCAAAAAATACTAGAAGAGAAGATTGCTCACCCACTTACGGCGACTAAAGTGAACAAGCTGATGAGCGAGATGCGTTAGTCTTGCTGAGATCCACGGAAAGAGTATATAACTCACCCGGAGTCTGGAAACTTGACCGACCCGACACCATTCAGAGCACTCCCCGCTGTCATATCAGCAGCTGCCAGACCCACGTCCCATCCATCCTTCACAAACCGCAGGTCCCACTGAAGCGGATCAGAGGCCTCGAGCGACCATGCAACTTCCACACTAATGTTCGCGGTGGCTTGAGGCGGAACAGACAGGCTTAACCCGCTGACCTGAAAGATGAAAAGCGATAGACTAATCAAACTGAATCGATGAAGAGACTCCTATAAGCACATCACTCATCTTCAAGCAGGGATGGGCTCACAAGAGAATGCATTGCATCGTTACTACTGCACCAGGCAGATGTCAATATTGTAGGTGGTAGCCTTCGAGATATGCGCCAGCGCGTTCGAAGGGTCACAGAAGATGGAGGCGGCCTGCGCGATGAGGGGAGGAGGCAAACGGGACGTGGGCATCAGCGGCGAGCTGTGTTGATGGTAGTCACGAGCAGTGACTGCCATTTCAAACCCGCTCAGCCGAAGCCAGGGCAGGGAGGCGCTACCGGCACAGCTTCGGGTCGTTTTGATGCTGATGTGGAGGGCGCCTATCGAAAATCCCTGATATTTGGGCTTGCCGTCCGCGTATCATTTCAGGACGAATAGACATGATCGTCGGTCTTCATTGTTGCTAACGGCGAGCGCTTAGTGACCACTATGGAGTATATAACTCAGTCAGTGCGCCTGCCCTGCTAGCCCCTCATTGCTACCCTTCACTGCTACTCTTTACCAAATACCAACTTCAAGCGTGCTGTGTGAGTATAATGGGAGATTCTCGGAAATATATGGTGCCATTGTTGTTGGTTCCTAAAGTCGGTATTTTTCTCGCGATTCATACATATTTACATATATGTACCTCTGCTCTGCCTCTGCTACCACAAATTATGTACTTTGTATCATTCATCCAAAGCAACACATACTAGAAACCGAACATTAGTGGTATAGGCAAGCGGTGGGTAGTGGGTAGAAACGATTGCGCAATTCCTCCTAGAGCAGGGATTGCTTCTACGAGCGTCCGCTCCATACATCCCAGATAAAACTCTGTTACTTGAGGGTTTGTCGAAACTTCTAAAGCCAGGTTTCTAAGTTCCCAGGACCGCAGTTCGTTGCGTGCACGAATACGACTACAAACCAGGGCCTTGATAAGCACAAAGGCTACCACATGAGTATAGGCCCCTAATATGCAAGAATGTTGAAAAGACTTACTATAAATTCTTCCCTAGACTTCATTTTCGATTGATTACCTTGATCGTCATATTTTAATACGCAAAAGGATAGTTGCAACGACAAAAGACGTGGAAGTCGTATCGCCAAGAGTGCGAGCAAGTCAGGACTCAGCTCGCCTACACTGAGTTGAAGATGGCGAAGGTGCCCCAGCGTCATAACATCCAGAATCTGCTCAACCCTCTTGATATGAAGCAGGTCATCCAGAAGCCTCAAAGTCGTTAAGCTGGATGCATGTGCGCGAAGAAAGTCGAACAATACTGGGAAATTGTCCCTGGAAGCCTGAGACCAGGATGTTATAGGCCATAGTGATAGGTCTACTCTGCGTAATGCGGGAAGCGGCGCAGATGTGATCGCTACTAAAACATCCCGCATCCAGTTACTTTGGGGATCGCTTTCCTGGCTATCGATGCAGCTCAAAGACAATGTGAGACGATGTAGTCGGGACCTGTGCTTGGCGATAAAATGTATGAAGGGAGTGGCAGAATTGAGATGAGGGGTTGCAATGAAAGGGATAGAGAGCGCGATGTTGCGGAGTTTGGGGAAGGTATCCAGGTTTTCAAAGAAGTGAGAGAGCTCCAGGTTCGAACAGGTGATAGACGAGGTAGCAGACAACATGTCGAGGCTATCCGTTAGGTGATTCACGAAAACAAGGAAGCGATCAACTACAGCATTAATCTCTTCCTTCGAGAGGGACCCAGTCATGAAGAGCACATGCAGCTCCTGCAGTTTCGGAAGTCTTAGTTCGGAAAGGGAGCTCAGCATTTCATGCGGAATGCTCAAGCTTAGCTTCGATAGGCGATCTCCTAGCCTCCCAAGGAGTGGAGAGAGGAATGCTTTATGGATTTCTGGATCGTACAAGCGTCGGCCATCATATTCAACCTTGTACGATTCAATGCACTTCAATCCAGCAATAGCCGACAGTATAGGCTCCACAGTCTTCAGGTGCTTTCTCGTGGAGTTTGTGCCTAAAACTTTTGTAAAGGGATTCCACGCGCTACCAGGAGAACGAGCCTTCGGCTTCCTCTGCGTTGGCATGAACTCTGGACCGATGACGACGGTGCGTACCAAGCCAGCTATGGCGTTATCGCTGTGCATGTAGAGTGGATTAACGTAGATAGTGAAGATCGGTAAATATACCAAGAAGGAAATTTACAAGCAAACATATGCTCACGCGAGTTGGGTGCATAGCTGCTTTGCCTCATCATCTACTGCCTCAAAAGTCACAGTTTCATAAAGAGATTTAATGCCCAGCCCAACGAGAACTGCGTTGGTTTCTCCGGGTCCCAACTTCGCGAAAGGTATGAGAGTTTCAGCAGGGAGGAATTCTGCAATTCGATACCAAACATCGTCAGGAAGTACTTTTGGCATGGCGAACAATACAAGGGATCCTTAAGAATGTAGAAAGAGATCCGGAAGGGGAACAACAATTCCAGAGGTCCATGGAATGGGGGTTATAAGCGTATGGTCGACGAGATTGCTACCTCTCGAGCATCATGAAAGCAGTGTAAACAATGTCGGCGTGAAAGGACCGTGGGATACGTCAAAATACTCGGCACCACGCGTAGCATAGCCCAGGCAATTTCGTATTCTGTTGATTCAAGTTCAGTTTACATAGATCAATACTTGGCTGAAATATTCATGTACAGCTCACCGATCTTGTTTCTTGAATTTTCAGGACGCTACAGTACACCTTCTCATAATGCATGACCTTATAATGCATATTTCTCATAACGCATGGGATTTTCGTGGGTATAAAAGGTCTTTTGTCAGCCAAAATGCATGCTGATAATGCATAAATCTCTTAACGCATCACAATTTGGGTGAAACCGAGGCTATGCATTATGAGAAGGTGTACTGTATCTGAAATTGACGGGTTTCTTGAAAACAGTCACATGCTAAATTCCCACATCCTCCGAATCGAGGTCGTCTGAAGAATTATTTAATAATGAAAAGCAGTACTCAATCATATCCATAATTCATCCGCGAAGGCGCCAGAGACCATATGCTGTCGGGACTCGGGAGGATGCTCCATTCGTCTGTATTAGGTAGCAATACTTACACAACTCCTTCTATGGAAGGGATTGGTTCCACCAGAACCTTCTCAATAAACTCTAGAAAATAGTAAACGGTCATCTGAACATCCGACAATAGTTGCAGAGCCAAATTTCTAAGCTTCCAGCACCTGAATTGCTCTCTGAGAGGCAGAAATGATGCAATGCTTTGGGAAGCTATGCAGATTTGTAAGGAATGAGATAGGTTAAGGTTCGAAGAAGTTATGGTTGAGGAAATAGACAATAAATGGAGGGTATCCTTGAGATTATACACATAAAGAAGGAACGCGGTTCATTATAAAATTTAATTTGTCATTTGAAAGAGATTTTGCGATGAAGAGAACATCCAGCTCTTCCAATTTTGGAAGCTTTAAGTCGGCAAAGGAGCTTAGCATTTCGTAAGGAATAATAAAGTTCAATTTCGATAAGCGGTCTCCCAGCCTCTTAAAGAGAGGAGAGAGAAATGCTTTGTAGGTTTCCGGGTAGTAGGAGAGCCGCTCGTCGTATTCGGTCTTATATTCGATCTTTCTCATCCGGTTGTGGTTGCCAGTATACGTTGCATTGCCTTCAGAAGTCGTTTCTGTAAACACTCCGCTTGTTGGTTTCTCCTGTAATTTGCACCTAAAAATCGTGTAAAGGGATTCCATGTGCTGCTACTGGAACTAGGTTTCGATGTCTTTTGTGACGGAACGAACAGTGGACCAATAACGACGGTGCGTACAACATCTGTGGCAGCGTAATCACTGTGTATACGGTGCTGACCAACATAATCAGTCAGCATAAAGGTGTTTGCGAACGATCAATATGTATGACAGCGCAAGTTGGGGGCATAAATTCTTCGCATCATCATCGATTGCCTCAAATACCACAATTTGTAAAGTGACTTCATGCCCTGTCCTAAGAGGACCCCGTTTCCTGTACCCGGACCCATCTTCGCCAGTAATGTGAGAGTCTCGACGGGTAGGAATTCAGCAATGCGGTACCAAATATCGTAAGGGAGCGCTTTGACATGATCCTTTAAAAAGGCCAAAGAGATGCTCGCATTTTTTTCTAGTTTACATCAAATTTAGATAACGTCCAAGGATCTAGCTTTTCCAATTATTAGAGCGCTTAGTAAACATAAAGCCAACAAACAGCGAGCCTGTTACCTTTATATATCTTACATTTCGTCTGAATCAACCTCGAAAACCTATAGGTACATACAACATTGATAGACTGCTTCTCTTTGCGAAAAATCTTTCAGTTTGTTTTCTTTCTGTGAACGAATCATAAAGACTATGAGTCCACTGAAAAAATTACATTGACGAAGGTTGGGGCTATGGTAAAGTCAGGGCTCAAATCATCCAGAACGAGGACATACGGTCACGAAAGAGGTGCAGTGTAAAAACATTCCGTTGACCATGGATTCCGGGACACTTCCAAGGAGCCAAATTTGAGTCTCGGTACTTAGTATATATACCCTTCAAGCTACTTGTTAATGATTAGTACCATTCGCAAGTCAACATTATTCTTGACTTCGCTTTCTTGCACAATGAAAAATTCCAGGTAAAATCCATTGCAGGTTTTTGACGGCCGCAACCTCAGTGACGATTGACCTTCTCCTGAATAATTCTTCAGGGAAATGACTTATTTTTTTCGGTAGGAGCCTGTTACACTGACATACGGTCAAATGTCATATGCAATGCTTCAAAACCTGCTTGTACGATGGTGTAAGTTAAATTATCAAGTATGGATATTTACAAATGCTACAGTACATTACAGTATGAAATAATAGTTCAACAATAGTCCAAAATGCTTTTACGCATATCAAGGTCCTTTGTTTTCATGTCCATATAACTAGTATGCCAAGTCCATCACTATTTGAGCCCCATTAGACTACGACCTTGTCCATCTCCTCCACCTCACATAGTCCAGACTTGGTTTGTGTTGCCAGCAGTGCACTGCCATGTTTGCAACACGTTACCATTTGTCAGGATACCATTTGTCAAATCCAGGCATTGTCCTTAACAAGCATCAGTATAATTACACACTCAACCGTCTTGTTTACCTCACCTTGTGTGCTTAGAGCGATATGGTTATCAGTGCCATATGACCAGGTCTGAGCGGCTAGACCATCATAACATGTCCAAATTTTCATACCGATACCATTAGCAGGCGCTGTTTATCAGATGAAATAGTTAGTCACTATTTCCACAAAGGAGAGAAAAACAAAAACGGTACCTGAACCAGCATCTAAGCAGTATATAGTTCCCGATGCACGAACTTGCGTGGTGGTCCCACGCGTAATTGTCCACTGCTGTGCCGGAGTTCCATTGCAATCATATCTATTCATCAATATTTAATACCTGTCAGTCTTGTGTAAAACAAATATCGATTAACGCACATTTGCACCGGAGTTCCGTTTGCGAAGACTGCCCCAGAGACATCAAGACATTTTGCTGTGTTCCCATTAGGATGAATGGCACCATTTTCTGTGGTGGTGGTGGTGGTGGTGGTGGTGGTTGCTTGGATTGCGGTGGGGAAAGAGAATGCTCCTTGAGGATCATAGACGGTCTTTAGGGTGTTCAAGCGTGCATAGTGAGCGCCATAGTAGCGTTGTTGCCCTGTATCGGTCCCTTTCAGGATATTGGAAGAAAAATATGAAGAAAAATGCTAACAGTCTTGCAATCTATCATCGACATAATTACTATATGCTCTGTTATGAAGCAGTTATAAATGAGTCGTGTTAGGCCGAAGATGACAAGCAAATGTTTCTACCCATAGTCCCAACCCGAAGGACTGTTATTAATGATGCTATTGACAGCGCCTATAACGCTGCTTCAGCATTGGTACGCAAAATAAACGCGGCACACTTACCATCCAAGAACGTAAATCCGGCTGCTGGATAAGGAGGGGCATAATTTGGAGATGAAGCGTAAAACTGAATGGTGAACATCGAGCTCCTGTGAGCAAAAGATGTTGCATCGGCATCGACAGCATTAATGGCCGAATTCTGTCCGCCGTATAATTCAAGCTGCATAAACCAGTTCTACATCAAAAAATTAGGCGGGAATTCAAACAGCTAAAAGTTGATCATTATACCGTAGTTGAAGAAAATCCATCGTTCGCAAGGAATGCTGTGAATGCTTTACGAGCCGCATCAGACATGGGAGAACTTTGTGGGGTCATAAGCGACTTTGCATAGAACGTATCGTGTCCGTCGGCCGCAGATCCAGTATCCAGAGAAGCGCCTCCACTGAAATAATTGATACTATTAATGTAGCTGCCGGGTGTAACAGTGCTGTCGCGAGGCTGAGGCATGGTTCCGAGGAACGGAGAGAGAATATTGCCAAGCTGGTTTGCGGCACCATACCAGCCGCCGGTGAGGCCGAGGACAATGCTTCCACTAGCACTTCCCTTTGACAGTACTAGTTCAGCGCCAAGTTGTGCAGGGATGTTAGTCTGAACATAAGTTTGGAAAGACCCAATGGCGTTTGCGGCGTCCACCGAGCTAAGCTCCCAATTATAGGTAAATGTGCTGACAGCGGCAGGTGCAGGGAAGGTCTTCACTTGAATAGAGGTTGTGATGCCGTAGGAACCTGCTGACCCGCGCAGTGCCTTTTGTGGTTGTCGACGTCAATAAAATGACGCCTACCGGTCAAAAATAAACTCACCCAGAAAAGATCTGAGTTGACGGTGCTAGAAGCAGTGGCGATAGTTCCATTAGCGAGTACCAGATTTATCGATAAGATAGTATCCAGCGTAAGCCCCCACATACGTGACGTAAAGCCAAATCCACCATAAGCTGCCAAAATTACTGAGGTTGAATACATGCACGGAGAGAAATAAACCAAGATTTAAACTTGCCTGAGTGGCCTCCAATCCCTACATACGGACAAGTGCCATGCGGAATAGCCCTTCCTTGATTGTTCAAGGCCACAGCGATGTCTCCGAGTCTATTTCCGGTCCCAATAACAGCAGTATTCGAAGAGGAGTCGATCGTGATCGAGTTGAAATTCTGCAAATCGACCACAACAGCATTATTCTTCCCACCAAGTCCGTTAGCAATGTAACTATGCTATTATTGCGGGGTGAGTTCGGGAATAAGAACAGCCATTCCAAGAATACTCACCCCTCCGCTTCGCGCGACAACCTGGTAACTGTTTGCTGCACTTGCTTTCACGGCAGTGGAAACTTGATCAGGAGTAGTAGGATATGCTACGGCGGCGGGGCTGAATGTATATCGGGAGTTGTCTGTCATGTAAAGTCAGTAAAGGAAGATGTGAAGTAGAGTTACGTAGTCAGAAGAAAAAGCACTTACAGGCCTGACTGGCTGAAGAATAACCTGAATCTCCTGGGAACAGCACGGTGAAGCCCTTCCCACTCAAATCAGAGCGTAAGTCGGCATTGACAAAGACAAGACAACTAAGCAATAGAGGAAGATAATGTATGAGGCGAGACATGGAAGAAACTCGTTCACTGCGGTGAGTAGATCCACGCCCCGCGTGCCACATATATATACTCAACGTGTCGGCAAATGTGGCCAATACATACCACGAAACGGAACACGGAAAAAGATTACTGTCAACGGCGTTGAACATACTCCTCCAAATCCGGCCTTACACGTCGGGGATGGATTCCCGCACACTGCGGAAAATGGGAGCGGCTGTGTGTAACGCGGCGCGACTGTGACGGAGGCACAGGAGTCGGCAAGGCCTACCGTCGAATCTACACTGATCTGCATAGCAAGCGGGTCTCGCGAAATGTCCGGCAATGAAGTTTGAAAATTCAAAACGCTATATACATACGTGAGGCGACGATTTATCTTGATATACTAGTATGAATGAGGGGGGCATACCGACACATAACAAAAGGCTTACTGAAGAACGTAAACAATCAAGCAAGAGAGGCTAAGAGAACTCTCGGATAGCTGTACGACAACAGTGGTGCCCATATCCATTTGTTCCTGGGTGATCAACATCAGTATATACTATCATCGAGAGTTCAGATGTCAATCAGTGTACTAAGGATGCCCAATGGAAGTAGTGCGGTCTACCCTGTACGTCAATGAACTGAAAGGGCTATGTAAGTGGGGTGAGACAGGAGCCTTATATCTAATAAAGTATATGCATTTCGTTTTCATCCCTGACAACTTCATCACATCCCCGGACGACTGTGGCTCGGTCCTGGAAGATGTCAGCTGTCTGCCATTAACATCTATTACTAAAGTGAAATTGGTTGGTACATGACCTTGCAAAGCTTGAAAGAAGGTAATTACAATGAAAATTAAAACGCGTCTGCTGTCAGATCTATTTTCGGATACCGCTGGCATACGGAGGAGAGGGTACCGAGAGTGACATTGAATGGAATCCAAAGTCTCATGGAAGACACCTACTTCAATACATGAGGCAAAGCAGCAATGAAAGTAAACCAGGTTGAGCGTTGGGGTGAAGTGCAAAATCACTTGCAATTGCAAGCCGCCAAAGCTGATAAAAAATATTATGTAATTAGGGAGCTTCCCTATTGTTTCAGCAGAGGCCAGAAAGCGTAAGCACAGCCACCATGCACTTATTTGTGTCTTATTTGTTTTTCGTCATCCCGTGGGAACGCACTGGCACAGTGCGTTTGTTTGGCTCATGTTTATTTACTTTTGTTTTACCTACGTAAGTATAACACGAACTGACGGAGTATTTGAGCCACGAGTTATAATGTAATAGGATTAGCAGAACCACGTGTATTTCATATAACCTTAGGGGCGGGTCGTACAGTTGAGCGTACTAATAATTCTGTTCATATTGCAATACTTAATTACTTCGTAAGCGTTCGCCGTGTACAGCCAATGAACCCCAGATATTCACTGATTCTATCGATGGAAACGCAACCTACTTCCACTGAACGTGTTGGTGAACTGTTGTTTGATGATGCCGTGGTGGTTTTGCATGCAGAAAATAATCTCTTCTGAGAGCATCGAAGCATCATTGCTGCACGATCATCCGTCTTTTGCCGACATGTTCACACTGTAGAAATAACGCCAACGATAGGGCTTCCAGTTACTTGAGTGTAAACGAGCGAAGATACAAACTGTAGACTATGTCGTTTATAAGTAAATAAGTGAAACAAAACTGAGTACGAAATATAAAACAAATGTAGGAACTGAGATGAGCAACATACTGCGCCGCACATTTCTTACTTCCAACTCCGGGATATACGGCAAGCTCGTAATATTTCCAACACACACTCCTTCAACCGAGCAACACGACGGAGACTTTCGAAGACTACCTAATCGTTCATTTTACTGATCCTGTCCTTGACTTGAAGTGCTTTTCCTGGAGATATTTGATTCTAGGTTTGTTATCTCCTGCCTTCACAGTATTTCCTGAGCACTAGCGGATTGCGGATCTAATATAACGGCCAGTTTCTTCGAGAGGCCCCCCATCAAATCACCTCCGGAGGTTGACCTTGCGGTTGCTCGAATCAGCCACAAGTATGACGTCTCTTTTCTTCGCCTTGGGCATCTTGCTATTGCGTATCCTGCTACTCTCGACGAATATCACGAGAACAGTCAACTGGGCACCTTCGATACCTCGTTGCTTGATCACCGGAGTGACCAGCAGGTCTTGTGCACGATTTCTCAAATTGAGGCCAGTTGGTTGATCCTGGTTGCATTCTATGAGTGTTGCAGAAATTCGTTGGAGCAGTTATTCCAGGAACCTATGTGGGAAGAGATATAATCAATATTGAGGTAAGCCTATATCATCGGTCGTCATCGGTCGCGAAAGACAGCACCATGTGTCTACAGACGTCTTTCGCTTTCTTAAAAGCATACTAGATTGTGCTAATGATTTACATTGTATGATGAGGGTTCGGCACTGAGAAACACACACTCCCGCCATTTATCAGACCGATCCCCTTGGATGTTTGGGAAAAAGAAATATGGGACAGGTTCTCCGATATGTATGCGAGAAGCGCTGCCACTTACCGGAGTAAAGGTGACTTGGCTCGGAAAGAATTTTTTTAAGAAACTAGAGTCACTTCATCACCTTCCCAATTGGAATAAACTGAAAGCGCCCGCTGACGCCGAAATGCCAGACTCTTAATGCTAGGTGAACATGGTACGTGCACTTGCGACACTTTCCCCCGATGCTGAACCCCAACTTTCACCACACTTATTTATCCCATCAGAATTCATTCACTGCACACCTAGCATGTTTTATTCCTCAATAATATGCCACATTTGCTCCGAAGTATTCTCTCAAATTCGTTTACTCGTCTGATCACGACGGTACGTTCTTTCACGAGATTTGGTTTGTGTATTTTTATTCTCATCCAGGCCCATGCAACCATATGTTATATTATGATGCTCCAAGTTAATTCCAGCTTCAGATTACCCACCTTTAATCCGGCTTTTCTTATATCTGTTTTAGTGAAGATGCAAACTTTTGAAGTATGTATTCGTAGTCATACTCTTCGGTCAAGCCAATCAAATTGCCGGATTGTCACCGGTTATCACAGCCCGTGACAGTTCCCTGCCAAATGTGTGAATGACCGAAAGGTGGAGGTGTGGGTTGATGTTAATACTGTATGTTTCGTGCTTCGCAAAAGTGGACTCAGTAATACCTTCTTAGGACCGCTCTCTCCCGACAATCGAAGACCCCATGACCTGGATGTCATAATGGTCCTTGATGAGAGTTCCCTTTTCGCTCCGCATCAACGCCCATGGGAACAACAGGGAAAGTATTTATATATAGCCGGCTTCTAATTGAAGCAACTGGCAGTGGGCGCTAACCTCGTCGCAATGAAGAAACTCCTTCCGCTTTTCGCCGCAGCTACTTTTCTTTTGCTTGCTTCCGCACTTCCAGACACAAGCAGAAAGCTTTGGACTCGACAGTCGACTTCTGACAACAGCGGCCAATATATTATACCCGTTGGTTCCCGTTCGCACCCTCCTTGTCTGCCAAAACTCTCTCTAACGGCGCGTTTTAAAAGCGAATTTCTATCATGGGCAGTCGAACGCTTCGGTCACCTTCGACCAACATTCGGTCCTACTTGATGGAAAAGTAGTGTTGATTTATTTTTTATTTACTTACTTTTCGCTAAGCGGAGATGTATAGCGTGTAATGTTCTTCTCTGGGGAGTTTCATCCATTTCGTTTGCCAAATCCAGAGCTCTGGAAAGATGTTCTTCAAAAGTAAGCTTTGCCTCTTCGTTTTTTCTTCTCAGTTAAGCTCACAGAGCGCAAATAAAGGTTCAAAGTATGTTAAACTCGGAGACATTTTGTTAGAAAATAAATGCATTCGTAAATCAGGCCGCAGGGTTCAATGGCGTTTCTGTTTATTGTAAGAATTTTAGCATTGCATTTTGTCATCTCCTCATTTATTATTAAGGGCATTGGGGCCTCTCTTCGCCAAATCCGAAAGAACTGAGATTCACCCAACATAATGATCTAGCAAAGTTTTATCAAGTCGCTAAAGAAGTCGGTGTCCTAGTAATAGTTCGTCCGGGGTACGTACCCCTCCTTTATATTTGTTATCCATATCTTCACATACATATCCAGTCCGTATATTAATGCAGAAGTAGCAGGAGGTGAGCTCCACAGAAAAAAATTTAAATTGAACAAGGTATAATAAGGACTTAGGCGGACTACCTGGATGGCTCACAAACGTACCTGGTCTCGCTAGGACGAACGATACTAATTATAAGGAGGCGTGGCGCCCGTAGTATGTATTTTTCTCTATTTAATCTACTTTTCACAACTTCGTCCTTCAGTATCTTAGGATTCGCCAAAGAAACGGCACCATTTCAGGTAAATTGAAAGATGTTAGTGTACGCCAGTGCTATATTTCTCTGACTTTAATTCATTTCATAGTTTCCTAACGGCCCAGTAATCGGTAACGCTGAGAACTTAGGGCATGTGATTCAAATTCTAACTCATTCATAAAGCTGTCCAGAGTGAGAATGAGTATGGGACCAATGCGCAACAGGGTATCTCCGGCCTTGACGAGCATATGCAAGATATCATCGATACTTTGCGGGAGGGAGGTATAACCAAAGTTCCAACTATTCACAATGATAAGAATCCTAGCGGCCAATATGCTCTCAAAGGACTTGGCAAAGTGGATCTGTAAGTGAATAAAAGTGCACTGGTCGCATTCATATTAGCTCATCATGAGTTTAGATACGGTTGGGATGGGTATGCTCCTTAATATATATGAATACGAGAACCTGAACGTCTATTCTAGATATCCTCTTGGTTTCGACTGCGATAATCCATCCAAATGGACCGAGCTTTCCACCCGTATGTTTTGATACCATTTCATATAGTACTCATCTCATTAAATTCTTTATCAGAAGCCGACGCGTTTCATCAGAAGTGGAATCCTGCAGAACCACTGGCGATCTTCGAGTTGCAAGGTATGGTATTATCCACAAGTTCTTCTCAGGTGCAATGGTTACGAAGTTCCAAATTTCAGGTGGCTCTTACTCGTATTGGTCTGGACCAGGTTATTCAGATTGCTATGAACTGATAAATGAACAATTTGCCAATGTAAGGTTTTAAAAGTCTTTTCCAAGGAATCTTCATTGATTCAAGGCGCCGCAGGTATATTATAAGGTAGTCTATCTGATCTACCGAATGCATAGCTTTTTTAATTTGTCTTTTAGAACAATTATGCCGCCGAAACTGCTATTCAGAACCTTTATATGACTTATGGTATGTGTTTACGGGCTATAATTTTTTCTTCGTTTTAATGAGATAGGCGGAACGAACTGGGGCAACCTACATACTCATACTATTTATTCAAGTTATGAGTGAGTGTTATTTCTCATCTGTAGTATTTTTGTCTTACGATTGCGCACCACGATAGTTATGGAGCGGTAAATACCTCTGTAAATCGCTGAGAGGAATTATCGCTTGTTAATTATCGATAATGGCAGGCAATCAGTGAAGACCGAACACTTACCCCTAAATTTGGCGAACTGAAACTGCAAGGATACTTCCTGCATGCGTCTCCAGATTACTTGGTGGTCGGCCGCATTGGCAATGGAACAGTCGGTTCTGGAACGGCTTACAGTGACTCTCTAGACGTATACACCACACATTTGAATTCTCCCTCGACTCAAGCAAACTTCTACTTCGTTCGTCAAGTGACTAACGCGAAAACGACCAATACAGACTTTAATCTTCGAGTGAATACCTCACTCGAAGGTCCCATCACAATTCCGAAGTCAGGCACTTTGACATTGGCGGGTCGCGAGTCAAAAATTATAGTTACGAACTATCCGTTCGGCTCTTCTCGTCTTCAGTACTCTACAGCTGAGGTATGTTCCAGTCCTTCGAGTGTCCATTTCGTATTTTGATGATATGTAGATCATGACATGGGCAACGTTCGACGAGGTCAGTTCAACTATTCCCGCAATTAGATATCCTATTGATCAGAACTCCCAGACGGATACCATTGTGGTGTATGCTTTGGAGGGGCAGTCCATTGAGATCGCAGTGGAAGCAAAGAACGCCGTAAGAGCGAGTGTATCTGGCTCTGGCTCCGTCAAGGCTATCGTAGGTCAAAAGGTAAGCTTCAGCTAACGTCTGCATCCGACCCATATTCATGAGAGTAAAGTCGGTCACAATATCCGGTTCGCCTTCAGGGGTCTCCTTTGTCAGCTTCGGGAACGTGCGCGTTATCCTGGCGGACAAGAAATCTGCTTCTGGTTTCTGGGCGCCGCGTCTGTCTAGCAGCCCTGGTCACACACAATACGACGTCACGCCCGACGTACCTTCTATTCTCGTGCACGGACCCTACTTTGTTCGAGATGCTTCCGCCAAAGGATCACTCCTGGCCCTCACTGGGGATCTAAACAGCACAACCATAATAGACGTCCTGGCACCTGCACAATTCACATCCTTGACATGGAATGGAACACCAGTGCGCGTATCCAGAAGTGAGCTGGGCACCCTGCGTGGCTCAGTGGCCTTCCCAGCGGCACTCGCAGAGGCGAAAGTGCCTGCTCTGGAAAATCTGGAATGGAAATGTGCCGACTCCCTGCCAGAGCTAAGTGCCAAGTTCGATGACAGCAAATGGGTACACGCAAACAAGACGTCGACACAGAGGCCACAGAAGCCATTTGCTGGAAAGGTTCGTTTAATAGCTGAGACTATTCAGTAACTTGACGATTACGCTCTGCAACTGATAGTACGTACTGTATGCGGGCGAGTATGGATTCCATTCGGGTACATCCAGCATTCAAGCCCATATGCCGTAGTCTAAACTTTCTTTGATTCACCAGGACAATGGGTATGGCGAGGCCATTTCAATGGAAGCGCCACCGGAGTGCAGCTCTCGATCCAAGGGTTCGACCTCAATTTATCAATGGGCATGCATAAATATTCACTCTGAATAACATACAGTGGCTTTTCCTTCGGCTACTCAGCCTTCCTCAATGGACATTTCCTGGGTTCGGGCCAAGGGAGCTCGCACAGCCAGGAAGGAGTCGATATCTTACAATCTATTTTCAATTTCACGCAAGATCAACTCCTAGCTGGAGACAATGGTGCGTGTTAGGCATTCTGGGCATCTACACAGTGAAATACATGATTGACCTACGTCTAGTTGTCACCATTATCCATGACTCAACTGGGATGAACCAGGACTGTGAGCAATCAGTTATTCGTAAGAAAGCTAGCTGCTGATCATCACATTGATTAACAGACGATATCGACGATGAGTTCAAGATGCCCCGAGGCATCCGGGGCTACAAGCTACTCTCTGTAGACGGGACTCTCGATTTCAGTGAATGGCGGGTCGCAGGCAGTGCGTCTATCATTGCTATATGCCATGCCTGAAATTGATAGGTTAGCTGACGCCCACCTGACAGACATTGGGGGTGAGAATTCCCCAGATTACGTTCGTGGACCCTATAATGAAGGCGGATGGTGGTTCGAGCGAGTCGGTACGCCTTCCCGTTCATACCCTACAACTGCTCTCATATAGTGGCTGTCTATACTCATTTCAGGCGCCCACCTCCCCGGATACCCCACCTCTGCCTCCACATGGAATTCCTCCTGCACACCCTATACCGGAAGCACCAAAGCGGGTGTCACTGCCTATCGCACCACATTCACGCTTGACTTGCCCGCCGGCTCGGACATCCCGCTTGCATTTGATGTGGCATTGGCGAGCACGGCGGCGCACCGGGTACTCTTCTACGTCAATGGATGGCAGTTTGGGAGGTTCATTTCCTCGCTAGGGCCGCAGACAAGCTTCCCCGTACCCGAGGGCATCATGAACCACCATGGGCAGAATGACGTGCTGATTTCTGTTTGGGCACTGGGTGAGTTTTTTTTTGGAATTTCATCAGATACACGCTCACTTTCAGCGTGATAGATCCCCAAGGAGCGAAGCTGAGTAAGCTGCAGCTGAACAAGCGAGCGACGCTCGCGTCGAGCAAGTGCGCGACGATGAAGGCTGTGCTAGCACCTGGGTGGAAGGAATTGAGAGGAAACGTGAAGACGAATCCAGGAACAGATGAGCGAAGCTCTCAAATAGTGTATGAGCTTTGAATGTAACTAGCAGACAAAGAAGATTAGGTAAAACCTGAAAACTGATTTTAATTTCGTAATAAAACTGGACGAAGTATGCCAACCCCTTCGTATAGTATGGTTGAGCAATGATGGCGTTTGCTAGTGACAGTCTTGCATAAAAACATTTCCTGAGGACCATTCAATGCTGGAGTGTCTAGTTAAAGGAACATTGGCGAGCTGTACCGATGATGTTTGAGTTTTGGCAGAATCATTTCCGAGCACAAGTCACGTGACGCTCAGCCATCTACAAAGAATATCTTCCGTTACCATCATGGGAAGGAAATCAATGAAGCCGCAAAGCAATACCTCTGCACAAGGACAGGTTTAGCCACCAGATCGGGTGTAAACTTGCGACGGCGGAAGTGGAAACGAAGCGTAGGTGCCTTAGATTTGGGCATACTTGAGTAAGAAACTTGACTGATCCTGCAGATGCGCGAAAAGAAAGCGAGTTGCCTGCAAACATGGTCAAAAAAATGGTGCTATGTGCCAGGGTTCCAGCCTGATAATCTCGAGCGCCAAATCAGCTGTATGAATTGATCACCTATGCAACTTCAGAAGGTCTTGTAGGGCTATGAACATCGTCAGCCTGCCATAAAGTAAAGAAAGGCTTCGACAGAATGAAGGGTAAGAAAATAACGAAACAGTAACATGCCTAGGAAAGGCAAGAGGACACAAGAATAGTAGGAACATAACAAAGAACGATAGCAAAAATACGACAAGGAAGGGTAAGGCATGATAAGAAAGTGCAACTGCGAGGGGAGGAGGGAAATAACACGAAGAAGATAAGATCACAATTCACCAACGAGTGGAAAGAATAAGAAGGAATAGCAAGGACAAAACAAAGAAGGGCAAGAACAAGGGAAAAATGGTAAGAAATGTGAAATACAAGGAAAAGCAAAAACACAACAGAGAAGGCAACAACAATGTACCTTGAGAGGGCTACAGAGGCCTAGAAAGCGCATGGGATAGTTCATAAACAGACTCGACAGATGAAGGGGTAAGTACCAAATAGTCACTAGATAAGTCTGCGCATCAAGAAAGTAAGAGGACAAGGTCGAAGGGAAGAGAAGCGAAGGCAGAAGCGAAACGGCAGATTCAACTCACAAGGGTCTGCGGACGCCTGTAAGTATGCGTCAGCTATGAAAAGACACGGCAACGAAGGGCAGCAGCACAGTGAAGAACAGTAACACAACATAACGTTCGGCAACATGCCAATTCAACGCATACACGCATCTCGACCAGCGACGGCAACGACAGCCGAGGAGAAGATGATGGATGTAAGTACTTGGAAACCAACTGGCTCAATCATGCAGAAAATAGACCCGGGCAATTGAAGGTTGATACGGAGCCATAAATCCGATTGACAGTGTGCAATACGGACCTGAAGCTCTTTCACCCCTACAACGAAGACGGCAACCATCTAGGAGAAGATGACGGACAGCTGGCAACGAAATTCGTCACTCACGCTAACAGAAACTCGGAAATGTACAGACCCAACGACGACGACGATTTGCAGAACAGACTTAGAGCCCTTTCACTAACGAATGACAGCGATGGGAGAAGAAAGAATCGCAGATACCCGGAAGCCAAATTCGTCAGTCATGCCAAAAGCAAACTATGAAGCTGGGAAGATACAACCCCAACAGCGGCGACGACGCGTGAGCCCGACTTGAATGGACAACGATCACGACGAAGCACAAACCCGAATTGAAGCTCTTGCGAGCGACGACGACAATAACCAAAGAGAAAGTAGCGTAGGGCTGGAAGCCAAATGCGTGAGCGACTTCGAGGAACAGACTCGGAAGCTGGAGGAGACGGAAGGATACGAACGCAACAAGGATGACAGCACACAGGTCTAAATTGGTTTCATTCTGACATCTAAAGATATCGCAGAAGACGGTGTATGCCTGGAACTAAGAGCTTCAGCCGCACCAACAACGGAAGAGGAGGACGATATATACCTCCACCTAACAAATCCGCACGTTGAAAACGTGAGCCGGAGGCTTAGCCCATATAAGCATCTTCGGCACTCTAGAGAACGATCGCGACAGTGCATTCCAGATGCTACTCAAAAATGGAGGGGTCGAAAGCGCAGAACCGGGGTGATGAATCCATGCTACGGTCAAGACATGGATTCAAATTCGGAAGGATCTATGGATTCCTGGAAGATGGAGCCATGAGCTATGCTGAGGACAATCTAAGAGGAAGGGGGTTAGGAACCCATATCTCGAGCAGCTCACGACGACAGTAGTGCCGAGCAGCAGGGGGGCATGGATGTCAATGGGATATCCAATTTGAGAGCATCTGCGGATGCCTAGAAATGAAGCCGTGAGCTGCGCAAAGGAATGGTGGAAAAAGGAGGTACCAACCAATGGATTCGAGAGTTCAAGCCCCTCTACGATGACGACGAGAAAGGTTCCGAGCGGTAGAGCCATATAGACGTCAGTAGTTCATTTGGCTTGAAAGCATTGGCAAGCGATTGATGTATATCAGGTGCACTTTGAAAGGTGCCCGATGTCTGGAATACAAACGTTGTAAGCGATGCGAAGAAGGGGTAGGAGGATTGGGGAGGCAACCTCACAATACCTGAACAAAGTCGGGCATTAAATGCGTGGGCTGCGAGGAATTTGATGAAAGAGATTGATTAGAAGCAAAGACGTCGTGAGTTGTGAGCAAATAAGCCGAGAGCGGTGAGCAAACATAGCGTGAGCTGCGAGCAAGAATAGCGTGAGCTGCAAGCAAAAATGAGGGGATGAGCTGTAAGCAAAGACGACGTAAGTTGCGGGCAAAGATGGCACGAGCTCCGTGACATGGCGTGCGTCGCGGGAAAAGATGGCACGAGCCACGCATCAACACGGCGTGAACTGTGAATAAACACGGCGTGTGCTGTTGGCAAATAGGGCGTCAGCTGGAGGCTACACCGAATAAACGTATCAGTGAGAAGCAATGGATGACTGTGAACGTCTGAAAACCAAAAGCGTTAGCCAAGCCAAGAGTGCGTAGAAACAGGGAACACTTACCTGCGAATGGGAGAGAAGTTAAATCAAACTATTGAAGGAGACTGCAGATATCTGGAAAGCAAATACACTGGTTGAGCTTAGAGGAGGAAGAACTGGGGGAACACGTACCTGCAGAAGACAGATCCAAGTATCGCCAGCGTGAATTGGAGGCTAGCCAAATCTAACTGTTGAAGGAGACTGCGAATGTCTGGAAGGCAAAAGCATAGGAGGACTTAGAGCGGGCAGTAACGGAGAACATGTACGTGCCAAAAAGAGAGTTTCGAGTACCGCTGGAGTAAATGGGATGCTAAAAAATCGAGGTGCCGAAGGATTGCGGATGTCTGGAAATCAAAAGCGTTAGGTGGGTTGAGAGCGGGCAGAAAGAGGGAATACGTACCTACTGAGAATAGGTCCAAGCACCACCGGCGTGTATGGGACGCTAGCTAAACCCAATGTCATCAGTCCGTCAGCACCGGGGGCCAGCATCGTTAGCAGGTCGTCGGACATGCAGAATAGAAAATAGAGGCATCAGACGCGAAGCTGGGCATAGAAAAGAAGGGCAGAAATTAAAAAGGAGCGAGATCAGAAGAGCACTAGAATGAACAATAATAGATTAATAGATTAACATAAGCACGGGGTAGGCAAGATGATAACGCTGGATATGTAGTAGACCGAAGATGGAAAGAAACGAGCGCATAGCCACCAATGACCTTCCAATCCCTCACATCTTTCGCCCATTAGTCGACCTTGCGCGCCCATTTGCGCCCGACGGACCCGGAGGGCGTAGATGCACGGGGCGGGGGTGTCGACACGCGGTGAACAGCCTGCTGTTGCCCAGTCGGAGGCTCGTACGCCGTCGGTTTGGCCTCTTCCTTTTCCCTCTTCTCCTCCACAGCCACTGGCACAGGCACCTTCTTCTTCCCCTCCACGCGTACGCCTTCCTTCCCCCAATAGCGCACCATCTGCACCCCCAGCACCAGATTTAGCCCGAGGGCCAGCATGAACCCCACCATGACAACTCTATCTCCCACCTCCGTCGCGGTGGTGAACAACCGTGCGAGACAGCCAGTGATTTGTGCGAAAACCGCGACGGCGGAGAGCTGCCCTGTGCTCTGCGCCTTCGCGTTGGAGAGGATCTGCGGGATCTTGGAGAAGAGGGACAGGGGAAGCGTGGCGAGCTGGAGGAGGGACAGGGTTGGAGAGGGGAGCACGAGGAGGGTAATGGGGGTGAGGAGGAGGAAGAGGGCTGTGAGCGCGAGCCGCGGGGTGTTGGATGTGTTAGGTTTTGATGGGGTTTGGGGGGAGAAGGCTACGATAAGCAGGGTAATGGCAGCGTTTTGGAGCGCGAGGAAGAGGTTCTCGCCGTATGTGCTGAAGGGGAAGGCGGAGCGCACGGAGTAGGCCAATGTGATGGCGTAAGAGAGGGTCTCGAGGAGGTAGGCGGGAAGGGAGAGGCCGGCGGCGGAGCGGGCGGAGATTACTGGGGAGAAGTGGGTCAGCATGTGGAGGGAGGAGCGGAGAATGGAAAGGGGATGGGGAATGGTGCAAAGGGACAGGATACGGCGATGGATAAGGGGCTTGGCAAGGGAATTGGGATGAAGGAAAGGCAACAAGAGGGACAAAGAAATAACACTTACTCAACATAATCTGCGGCACCTTCATCACCGACCCGCCCACCACAATTCCAATTCCCAATCCCTTCGACAGCGCGTACCGGATGCACTGCACGTCGTGCACGTCGAGGTCCTCGATCAGCGAGCGGTAGCATTTCTACGTCGGAAAACCTGTCAGCGGGTCGATGTGGGGAATGATAGGCCAGAAGAGGAGCGGGAATAGGATGGCGAGAAAGCGGAGACGCACCTTGCCGATGATGGACACTCCCAGGTCGCGGATGAACGGGGGCAGGTTGCGCGTTATGCTCGTCATCACTGCTACTAAGAGCTAGAAGAAAGGGGACGTGAGCTTTCCTGAGGAATATAAGTCAAGAGAGACGTACAATGTGTTTTTCTGGACTTTGGAGGAGTAGAAGTCAAGCCGGTGGGGGGGATAGCAGAAGTTCGAATTCGAGGAACAGCGGCGAGGCATGCAGAGAACGTGCCTACGTGGTGTCAGCCTCTGGATTCAATAGGGACAAATAACCCCTTTCACTTCGAGCGCCGTATGGCGACCGCATCTTTTCTTCTGGTCTCTGCAATGTGTATCAATTATCGTACTTGCATACGCGGGGCTACATCGTGCTCCACACGCATCCTTTCATTCTATGTATAACCTCAATTCTGGATTTTTCTAGACAACAATATACACGCGACACGTGCAAAGGATCGCGGAAACTGGCGAGGCGACTTGTTGACGACACACCTTCGACCGGCCATCTCTGCCACTTCCCTCAGAATCCAGCTATGCGCACTCGCGAGTGGGATATAAATACAGAGCCCTCTTTCTACCTCAGGCTTCCTAATACCCGAGCTCTTCTTCTCCAACGTAGATATCTATTTTAGTGCGAATGGGAAAGTCACCCATTTGTGACTTCGAGTAAGATCTCGGGCGGCATTCATGGGGCACAGAGCTATCCATATTTCATCCCCTGATTCCATTTCCACTCAATATCCATTCTTCCCCAAGTACGATCTTCAGGAATCGTCCTGTTCGCGCACGCACGGGATACTTACGGCGGTCTTTGATCCCGCTTCGGAACTTCTTCTGAGTCACCGTGTTGGCTGCGAGGTCCTTCATGTTCGGACTCTCGTCGTTCCAAGTATCCTATGGTCTCATATTAACTTGTAGCCCTTCTGCAATTTACAACATACAACGTACCAAGTGAGTGTACTGCTAAACAATCATTTCATGCGCTCCGAGTAGCCCAACCCACCTGTGCAATTATATGTCTGAGCTCATTCGAGCCGAGAAAATGGCACGGGCTGTTGTTTACCCATGCAATGGCACCAACACATTCTTGAAGACAAACGCACAGAAGATGCATCCTCGCCATGAATTATCTGAAGCTTTAATTTCTTCTAGTATTGATGGTGTAGCAGTGACATTGGGTCTTCCCATGCATGACTCCAGAAGTATGGCCTAGCTCCGGGTTCGACTCCCGGTCAATGTACGGTGGATGGGTTCCATATTTTTTCTGCTTCTATACATCTTCAAGTATGTATTTAAGGGTTCACGAATGTGTGAGATAACTTGGTTTCTTTCTTTTTTTTTTTTTTCCTTTCTCAAAATTACTAGCACGACATGATTGGATCTTGAAAACGGTGTTATCTAAACCGAATCACTACCTTCCGATGCTGCATTACGTGTTTCAGCATGAGACCTATCCGCTCCGGATTAAATATGCGACTGCTTAAGTGGCGGCATTTCGTCTATTCGCGACACGCCAATGAAGCCCTTGCAGTTGTAGAAATATTAGAAATATGGATGGATAAAAATTTAAATGCTGTTAATGAATAAACACGCCTTTCTCTGCGAAGGTGCAACATGGAGGTATAGCGGTTATTCTCCGGTTCAGGTCCCCTACATGCCAGCATCTCCACGGTTATAAAATATGAAGCATAAGTGTTCAATTGTGTTAATATAATCAAAGACAGAGGCTTACATGAATAGTCCGACATAATTATATTCATAGGAAACTCAATATTGTATAATATACTCCACAGACGTGGCGCTGAGCCAAGTGTGGGGTAATTGAAGTAAATTTCTGGCGTGTCGCCATGAACGACGAGGGCAAGACGGGAGAATGTCCACACTAAACCCAGATATGATATTTCCAATATGTATAACTCTAAGACGGCCAGTATCATCTATTTCCTCCGTTACGGTTCTCGTGGATTTTTGACTGTTACCAAACTAAGAATCACAACCGGATTTACAGTGTAATACACCTCCTTGAACGGAAAAATCGTATTTCCTTATTTATTGAGCATCTATCCCGAATTAAGCGATTATTTTGGCACAGAATGAATGCCAGTAATCTAAAATTATATTCTATATACTAGAAATCAAAATATATAAAAGATTAAATGGTGTTTAGGAAGTAAAATTGTCGAAAATCAAAATCTTGCCAATACACCTCCTTGAATTGATGTGACTAAGTGTGACAAGCCTTCGGAGACGTGCGATCCGGTGTCCACCTCAGCTCAAACATTATCTCTTCATCCTCCTGCCCGTCTTCATCCTTATTGCCATCATAATTACTGTGGGAAGTGGTGAAAAAATGTGTTTCTGCTGGCTTTTTTTGTGTCTAGAATGGAGAAGCCAGTGGGAAGGAATGTGTCAAGTCATGTACAGTTGATGGCATCTGTCACGCCTAGATGGTTCCCCGTCATTTCCTTTCTCCTGACCACCATTTACCTGAAAAATACCCCAAGTTTTTACAGGCTGTAGCCATGGATTTTTTCTACTGATTCTGTTACTTTTAGGTTGATTGATCTATCCAGGGTTGAATAATTCTGATACAAAGATTATAACTTGTATGGAAAGTGCCAAAATCATGTAGTAATTAGAGAGTTCCTCCTCCGTCTGTGGTTGATACTTTATAAAATTTGGTATATTTATTATAATCTAAAAATCCTATCTATATTCCAATTTTTGTGATATTTGAGGGTGATTTACATGCTCTACGCAGATTTTATTCAAGGAGGTGTAGTCATTCAAGGAGGTGTAGTCATTCAAGGAGGTGTAGTCATTCAAGGAGGTGTATTACACTGTAAGTATTAGCGAGATTAATGAATCCTCTCTCAAGCTATTCTTAGCCCCTGCGAAGATAACCGTGGATGCACCTGGGTCATTGCCGCTGATTTAGTTCGAGACAGCCAAGCCAATTGCACGCACATTGCTTACCAACTAAGAAGTCCTCAACTAGTACAGTCTGCAGGTAAGTCTCCCGAGCACGGCTGAATGACGAGCCTGCCACGAAATCTGCATCCGAATACATGCGAGAAAGAAGAAATAGGTAGAGCCTAGTTACGCGCTATATTTATGGCCAGGTAGATCATCGTGCACTGGCAGATGATCAATGACGGTGCTTCTTTACACACGTTCGACGTGAGGTACTCGTAAAAATATTGTCGACTTGGGTGCAATATATGATTTTTATCACCTACACAGGAAGTCGATATATTTAGACATACACATTGCCGCATGGCGGAGGGTAAGGCAGACTCAAAGTTGCTTGGCATAACAAGAGGAAACAAGTTCAATTTGAACAAATTTTGGTTCAATTTTTTCACGTACGAAGTCTAGTGCAGCTTTATCTAGAGCAGAGCCTCATTTTAACTGTCCGGAAGCCTCGAAATATGAGGACTATGATAAAAGAGCAACCATTTATTCAGTCTTTTCATTGCGTCAAGCGTTTCCTAAAGCGTGTTTGACGATAAAGTGAGATGGTACTTGAATAACTGGTACTTTATAATTGAAATTGAACTGGTCCTGTGAAGCAGCTACATTTCAATGTATCCGGAAGGGAGTAGAACTAATTTAATATTAAATCCATACCCACCTATCTTTTTCAGAAACGGAACCGTGTTAGCACAATGGCAATTTTACCGTCACAATGTTATGCTCGTATAGTAAGCGTCGAAGTTTTGCCGTGAGTGATAGGATTTGGTAGAGCAGACGCGATCCTGAAATGTGAGATGGACAGAAGGTTGGGAGATAAAGAGGCTCTTGTTACGTAGCGCCACTAGTACTTTCAATTGAACCAGAGTCGGAGACAGAAAGGTCAACTTGAAGTTTGTCGCACCCGATACTTGCACATTGAGTTGAACTACTAGGCTGAATTCGGTGATGACAAGGACATTCTGAGTCTAAGGGAGTGACGGTGTCCCAGTAGCTGTGAACGTTGCACATCCATCACACATCCGGTAGAAACGCTATTTCTTTGCTTACTATTTCTTGTAGCACTTAGCGGTCAGTCTACTTCATCTCAGCAGACTTGTCAGGTAAACAAAACTTGCCAATTTGAATTTTGGTCAATATTGAGGTACATATGTTTTTACTGTAGTGGGGGTATAAATTATGTCGGAGCTTCTAAGTATCAAGTAGTAGAAGTCTTCACAGTGAGTAACGTCGCAGACTTCGGAGATATCTATGACACGTGCCTATCTCTTCCAGCCTTGCTGTCCGGAAAATAGGGATCGGTATTCTCAATCGTACATGGGCTCATCAGGCTTCTGGAAGATAGCTTGGCGTTAAGATAACAGCATTCAGATTAGTACGTGATGTTTTGAATTCCGTACTATATATCTCCCGAAAATCACACTTTTGATGGTCATAAGATATGTCTGGTGTGTTCGGTGTTTAAAGTTTGGCAGGTCAGCGCTTGGAAGGTTGCAGAAGTAATATACATGCTTTATGCATGGAATTTGCCTTATCCTCTTGCTTCACGTAACTAATTTCAGCTCTGCGGACATAATTGTCTTGCTTAGCAAAGAACGACAAAAGGCGATTATGAGCTCAAGAACTATCTGGAAGATCCAGATTGCCAATATTCCATCCAGCTCCATAACTGTATGTATTATATTCAAGTATAATTTGTAAGAGAACCGTGATTAAATCCTACAATTACGTGGAAAAGGAGGCATGTTGTCTCCGTTCTAATGTTAGGGAGTTGTATGGACCATTTTCTTAAGATGATAAATTTGTGGGCCGGACCAACAAAGAGCCGGTAATCAAGCGGTAATATACCATGGGTATTTATGTCTACACATCGTTCATATCAAAAGACCATTTCTTGGATCTTTATGCGTGCTATGATCTGATGAACCAAACCATCGAAAAATCAGGTCTCTGTAGTAGAACAAATCTCTTTTTTAATGGTAAACGAAATTGCGCTGAATCTGGAATGAACAAAATTGCCTGCGTCATTTAGAAAAGGTCCGACCATTCATGCGCTACTATATGATCTCCTAAACCTAATCCGCATATTCTACAGTGTACATCCTTGTATGTACACTATGTCCCTTTTTTCGACTTTAGGATTATCTGCACTGGTTGGAGTTCTATGAGATTTTGACATTATTTTATAGGGACCGATGATAAATTCATGGAGGTGCTGTATTTCCCTTATGCTATCGTAAAACCTGGCCGGGTTCTCATGAGAAGTACTTCGAATTTCAAATATTAAAATTAATCATTATGCTTTATCATGCGGAGAAATGCGTGATAGACGACTAAGAATGTCGAAGCGTCATCAAGTTGCGATGTATTTGATACTGTAACTATCTGTACGTCGCGTATCTTTGATGCTGGTGTTTCACACTTTGTCGACTTCAAATACTGACACAGAAGTTTTCAAACTTCTGTAGGCACCCGAACCCCTACATCCGAATTACGGATAAGATAATATTTATATTTAAAATCAAGATTCACCCACGGTCATTGTCCCGGAGAAGGTAGCGAGTCAGATCTTCAAATTTTGCTTGCCAATACCGTCACAGATTTTATTCAATAACAAGCATAAAAATATTTATTGCCCTTGCCCCGGGTTTCATTTTGCCAAAATTTCTGACATTGAAACCATATGTACCTTAAGAATCGTGTGACGTGGACATAAGTGGGTACTTATGAATATAGAGGTACACATAGCGAATCCAGAACTTCGACTTGTCTATCGCTGCACCTGTGGGATCACGTCGTTGACCTCTGAAGTTAACAGTAACAAACAAGATCATGCGCTTTTCCGTCGCCCTGGACACAGGGTCGCTGGTGACAGTGATTGATTCTTGATTGACGAAGATCACTGATTGGCCTACGCATTCCACATATGTATGTCTTGCCGTGTCAGGGAACAATTGTCCACTCCGAAACCTACTTTGTTACTGCTGTCCTATCTGGTTCAGATTTTAATATCCTGTCGATCATGGGTGTGAAACATATGCTAATGAAGTCAGTATCTGCTACATAATCTAGCATTCTTGTGAATATGATTATAACCACACGAAGAAGTTGCTCTAAATTCCGAAGGATGTGTTTGAACCTTGACCAACGTTTGACATCTCAGATTATTCCGCGCTACATCCCATCCACCTGACAGGTCTCCTTGGGTATTCTGTAACCCTGTATACCATCATCTGGGACTCTGGTTTTCATTTCATTTCTTTGCACACCAATCGAGGCAACGATGCATCATTGTTCGGTCGCGTTACCAGTAAATACATGAATGTCCCCTCCAAAGCCGATATTATGTCGCCTCCTCAGGCGGATTGATTTAGTGCAAGCGTACATATGGATTTGTATTGCAGACGTCAAGACTAAATGCAATATAGGAAACTTCAACTACAAAAAATTTTAGGTATAAAGAAAGTTAGCTTGAAAATGTATTCTTAGGCGCTAGAATTTATACTGAAGAGGATAGCGCAAGGAAAAGAATATATGGAGGAAGAAAGCGGGCGGCCATGTGGGCATAGATAACAAATGGACAGAATTACTTGGAGATGCGCTTGATGGGGGCGCGTAAGGGGCATGTCGCGATTGAGGCGTAGCGGACTTTGTCGACCAAACAAGGCGGGTATCGTCGGTTAACAAGAACCCATGACCCAGGAACTGGTCTGTTCCTTGAATTTTCCCCGCACGTCGTTATCACGCTGTTTAAGATACGAGTCCCTGCAGGTACCTGCATAATCTTGAAGTAATCTCCGGCAGACTTTTTTGTCATCAACGCCGACGTCGGGATCTTCAATATGTTGTATGTAACATCCACTCGAATCGTTGACTACTGTTTCCAAACTATTTGTCTTCCCCTTCAAATATTTTCTTCAGGCCTTCGAAACCGTAGCACCGGAGGTATGTTCGATGTATCCGCCTAATGTTCTTACGTAAGCGAATTTTACGAACGGATGTAGGAGGGCATTTGCCGACCATATTCAAACTGTCTCTATCTGTACTAATGAGGCTTAGTAAAATTGTCTTCGGGGTAATGGATGCAATCTAGTCTTAGTTTGGCCGTCCCTTAGATCTGCAGGGATATCTCTGTCAACAACCACTTTGTAGTCTGTATGCTTACCCTCCTATTTTTATCGATGAACCTGAATTACGAGTATAAGACCCCCGTCTATATCCAACATTATCCTAACCCCCCAGTAAAATGCCTGTCCTTTCACTTAGTAAAGACCTCGAATTTTTCTATACTGACAGCGGTCGTCCCTTCAGCTCCAACTATCGGACACTTATCCTCATTCATGGCCACACTTTTCATAGCGGTCATTAACTTCTTCCAGGTGCCCTTGTTCAAGGCTGATATTTAATTTCTTTTTACAGGGGCTTTTCAGCGTCTCTTACCCGTTGCTGCAGCCCACGGTATGCGCGTGATATGTATCAATAGGCGTGAATATCCTGGCACTACTCCATTCAGCCCCGCAGATCTTAAGGTCTTCGCGGAAGGTTCTGAGGCTGAGCGTGCTCGAGTGCTGGAACAGCAAGGCATCGATCTAGGGCTGTTCGTCACTGCACTAATCAAAGAGTGCGCTCTTCCGGAAGAAGGTGGGATAGCCATCGCGGGTTGGTCGTTGGGGAACACATACTTGCTATCCTTCGTCTCCTCCATTAATCTACTCCCGACCGAGAGAAAGAAGAAGCTGCAAGCCTACATCAAAGAAATTATTATGTGGGGTACGCTTTGTTCTCGTTGGTTGCCATCATCCTTGTCTTACTCGGTAATTTCTTTAATAGATCCTCCTTCGCACGGGCTCGGAATCAACGCCTCCGGCTATGTTCCTCTATGGGACGAAACGTTGGCTCCAGAGGCTCGTGGTCAAGCTTTCGGAGTCTGGGTAAGTCATATTTGATCTCAGTTCGATAGCGATTCGAGCTAAGTGCGAGTAGGCAGCAAGTTATTTCAAGCATGGCGACCTCTCAACTCGCGACTTCACTCAGCTTGAACAACGCAACGCCATTCCGACCAAAAAACCCACTGTAGCCAACATGACGCACGATGAACTCTTTTCCATGGTCGATTTTTCCGCCGGTGATAAATGTGAGACAGTGCTGGTCACGCCTCCGTTTGCCAGTGTCCTCGCAAGGCAAACCGAGAAGGCCCTCTTTGATCCAGCGGTGCGTGATGCCTGGAAAAGGACAGCATTTTGGCACATACACGGGGATGCAAATGCCTGGAATATAGTGTATGCAGCTTGGAATCTGGAAGAGAGGGCGAAAAGAATTAAGACGCCGATTAACTTCAAGGTCATTCGCGGGGTTAACCACTTCGTGAGTTTTAATTAAAACTGTTGGCGTGTTGAACTTGTCCAACCTTTTCTTCTTACAGCCGATGTGGGACGCACCAGAGATAGCCTTCAGCGCTTTGCTTGCTTGTATGCAACCATATAAGCCAAGCTATGTTTCCAGTTTCTTTATGAGCTTGCTTACCGCGATGGGCATATACGACTTGTTGAAATCAATCAGCGTATACGTTGAGACTTGGTACAAAAGACCTGCAATTACTATATAGTCAGCCCTATAGCAAACAGTGTATTAATATTGTATCATATATATACCTTACCTCATGGATCGTAATAAATGTTTTGATCGTGCAAAAGAGAATTTCTGATTATAAGTTGTATATCTTACAAAGTTTAAGTGAAAATTTGAATAATGAATTAGTGATATCACTGGTATGATATTGGGCAGTAATTTTATGCATTTACAAGTTTTTGGGTTGACTAAAGGAAGCGGACTTCATAACAACGAAGTGTACATCATGGGGTCAATTTGGAGGATGGAAACTTACGAAGGCGTGAATGTACCGTAGACTTCGGAGCATAACTGTGCCACGGGTGCCGAGCTCCTAAGTTCGTTTGACAGCTTGAAAATGCATTCGCACGAGTGAAACATGATCTTGCTAGTCTAGTTTAAAGGACACTGTACCTTGACCCGCTGTTTATGAAGTGCCTCCGATTTCTCCGTCAGAGGGGCCACCAATAGTGCATGGGTGAGGTACATATATGACGTATAAGTTGTACATTTGGCCTGCATTCGATCTTCCAGTTTTCGAAATAGGCGTATGGCTGGAATACCGTGACAATGCCGGCAGCAGCTATCTCCAGGGCTTAATTTTTCAAGACATTTCGACGAATGCACCCAGAGCTTTTTATCAGTCACCAAACCGATTGAGGTAAAATCCAAGATTATGCTCCGGATCTATGAAGGTTTTACATGAAAAATTTGTGAAAATATTTCCAGGTGCCTTAGTAATCACGATGCTCTGATATAAACTCGTAGACTCAGGACTGCAACTGGCAGTCTCGTTAACTGCTGCGGAGGTCTGTGTCGGTAAAGATAATGAAAATGAGCGAGTGATGGAAAAGGATGAGTGAGAGAAAGTTACCGATGATTACATTGTAAGCTGGCCCCCAGAAGGCGACGGAACATGTTCGTCATGGCGCGAACGCAATGGTGGTAGAGCATATAGACGGGGAAGAGACTGAGCAAAGCATTGAGAAGTAAGTTTTAGCTTTTCCTGCTCTTCTCTTTCTGTTTTTCATCTCTTCTCTTGCTTACATCGGTCTGAATCCATGTGCACAAACATACGGTATGCGGAAGTGGCGCTGGGTTTGGTACCACGTAGGGTGCAAGACGCAGCGGTAGAAGAGAATCCATTCGCTCTAGAGTTGTTATCTGACCTGATGGGCCCGCTAGAGGCTTCTGGATCCGTACCGCTAGAGTTCCCCAGTACCACTGCGAGTACGCCATGAACATCTCTGGTGCCTTCTTCGCCATTCGACTCCTGCTCATCGCTATCCTGGCGATAACTGCTTTCATACTTCGTCTCATCAGAATGATTATGGATCTCCGAGTGGTCGCCTCGATCCATGTCTAACTGTCTGCAAGAACCATTGATATCTTCGACAGATTATATCATAGCTTGAGAGTCGTAGGTAGGCATATCAACAAGCATGATTGGGCGTCTAGTAAGCGAACCCAAGGTAGAGAATCGCAGTTACTTTAGACGCGTCAAGAGCTGTGTTGTGGTCGTCCTAACGGTTTGCCAAGTTGGTCACAGTGTCGTAGTGATGATGATCACCGTGCGCATGAATCGGTGCAGTTAGAAGACATTGCACATGCGTAGCGTTTCACACTCAGTAAAAACGAAAGTCACCCATTAGTCATGTCAAAGTAGGCCAAAGTCAGGTAAATACAGGATCTGACAATGTTCTTACTAAATGGCAATTATATTACGAAACCCTGACTTCACAAGTCATACGAAAGTCAGCTAAAGTCAATAATTTTACGACCCGAGCAGGAACTTAGTTTCAGGGTTCCGTAAGATTTAGTCAAATTTAGTCACCGTTTAGTCGTTCAAAAGTCGTATTGACCTACATATTTAGTCAACCCAAAGTCAAGGTTTAGTACTGCAATAGTTAGCAATTAGTCGAGCTGAAGTCAGGCTTTAGTCGTCTTAAAGTCAAGCTGTAGTCATGGTGGCCGGGTGATTTCATGCAGGATATTTAAATGGTATAATGAATTTCATAATCAGCAATTAAAAATGATATAAAACAAAGAAGGTGAGCAAGACTCAGTAAATCGACAGCGGCGATAGCAATAGCGACAAATGTAAGGTGAAACTGTGCTGATGATAGGGAGAACATGAAAGGAAGGATTGAAAACAACGAAAGCGACGGCAATTGATGGTGGGGGAAACATCTAAGAATTGTTGCTGTTTGCGGAACCGTCAGGCTTCGAAGTCTTCCTAGGCTGTCCGGACAACTTCTTTCCCCGTGCAGCTGAGCACTATGTAGTGTAAATGAGACGAATTGATTAAAACAAGCCTGAAAAATGACTCATACCTCAGATAGGATACGAGTGATATCCGCCTCACAAGGCTTTGAGCAATCAATGTCTGCAAGGATGATACTGATGAGGTCTATGTGACGCATGAATATGTGAATAGTGTTAGCATGATAGAGAAGCCATGTTTAATGTGAACAAACCATCTTTAGTAGGGTTTTTATTGGCAAGGTAAGCCGGTGTCTTAACGTGGTGCTCGTCGATCCATTTTTTCAGCTCTTCCTTTTGTAATTTCTACAATGAAATAACAGGTCTCAGAAAGTAAATAGAAAGAATTTTATGATGCTTACCTGCAGATGGGCCCAAAGGTTAGAGTCACAGATATCCTTGCTGCTGTTGCCTGCTGTCACAGTGGAAGCTTTCGGTTTTGCTACTATCTTGCGTGCATTAGATTTCGCTGGCACAGGCACAGCAGGTAACGGCATTGGTTCCGGGGGTTGACCCTGCGATTCTCCAGGGGATGTCTCAGTAATATCAACCTGAAATTACAAAAGTAAGTAGTGGGATAGAAGTTCAAAACCCGACTCACCCCGCCTGCCGCCTTCCAAAGATCCCAGATTTTCTTGACAACATTTGTAAGATATGCATCGCCGAGATAAGAGCTCACCTCAAGGTTTCGAACAAAACATAAGTGTCGAGCTACTCTACAGGTCTTGATGCATGCAGCAAGGAGACGACATGCCATTTGGGTACTGCCAAGATCCTCCCAGTTCTTCAGAACAGTTGAGACTGTCATCAAGCCGGCTGTAAATTGATAATGACCCCAGGTAGCATTCGTGTCGTCCTCTGATATGATAGGGGAGTTTGGATTAGCCTGCTCAATTCTCGTGATAAACAACTTGACATTTTCTGTGGTCGGCCCATCTTTGAAGGAAGGGTTAGCTTCCATACTACGGAGTAACTAGGTAGCATTTGAAATGTTGACAAAATCTTTTTCTGCAAAGACAGCTGCAAAAAAATAATCAGACGTTGTAGCTCTCATTCAATCAAGTGGCCTACCTTTGAGCTGAGAAACTAAACTCAGAGATAACATCAATAATTAGAGTATCAGATAATGGATAAATACTTGCAAGAGTTGTCGACATGAATAAAAGTCATGTCAACAGGTGCCGGATCGACTTCACTTCCATTGATGGATGCTAGTCCCACACTCAAAGATAGGGTTGAGGGTTGTGACGCTTCAATTGCAGGTGTTAGTGATGTCTGCTCTACTTCAAGAACTGTAAGCTTAGAACCACAATGACACATAGGAACTTACATGAATTTGGTTGCTTGCTGCTGTTATTGTACATAGCGCTGTCTTCATTCTTCTCCCTGTCCTTCATCTTCAAGCCAGTTGGAGCATTCTTGCTCCCACTTTTACCTTTCTTTAGTTTCTTTTGCTCTGGGGAGGAATGCCGGCTGCCACTGATACGTTGTTTCTTTCCACGCCGGCTGGAATCTTGATCAAGCTCATCCATTGAACTTGTAGTGTCATTGTTGTCCTCACAATTGTTAGCAGAGTTATCTGCCTTGTTCAATAGCATCTGACCGATGACATGATCAGCCTTCCAGTTGCCAGAACATAACTTGAGGAGCTCCTCCTCCTCCTCGAGTTGTTGCATTGCTTCATTGTAGGCCGCAGGAAACTCTGTCCGATAATATACTTATGTCTTGCGTGTTTGTTTGCCCTTTGGCTTCTTTGGGGTAGAAAGCGGCATTAGAATTTCATTAATTATCATTTTAGCAGAAGTCCTGACGGACCGCCATTCGGAGTGAGAGATCATGGTACCATCTGGGTGGCGAATGGCTTGATCCATAGGTGGTTGTGATTTGTTCTTGTTGGAGGTTTTTACGTTGGGGTCAGTCTTGCAGTCATCGAAGTCCCAGAGGACTTCAGGAGGGTAGTTGCGTGGCCAATGGGAAGGTTGCTTTGGCTTCAGAGGGAGCAAGGGTTGGTTAAAACTGGATGTAACTTCAGAGATGAAGTCGCTGGGAGAAATAGAGTTGCTCTGTGAAGAAAACTCTTTCAAGCTGTATGTCATTAGACATTAATATGAATATATGAAAGATTGAGTAACTGACCGGAGGTTCTCTGCCTTCAATGCCTGATTCTCCCCCATAAGCTTCATGGTTTCCTGAATAAGCAAGTTCTTGACAGCAGATTCTTGGACAATCTGGCTTGTTGCAGTTTGCAGTGTATTATACATATTTAAGACATGCTGGTTTTGGAGGAGATCAGAGAGACTAAGAGGTTCAACAGCAAAATGAAGTTGTGTAGTACTAGGTGCGAGCATAGTACTAGGAGCTGAAAGCATAGGTAACTGGGGTGTAGGCAAATGTGGTGATGGCACATGGGGAAGAAGGCTGTTTGGAGGATCAGAGAGATCCTGACCGAAGAACATTGACATATCTGCAGACATGGCAGTATGTTGGTTGATGTTAGGAACAAGTGAAGCTGACGTGTTCAACTTCATCAGTTCAAATGTTTACATGTATTTACATCGCTCTCTCATATGGTTAGTTGCAAATCTCAAGAACAGAATGTAATACACTTGTACTTACAGCCTACAAAAAAATTAAAAAATACTCAAGCAGTCTAGGGATATTGATGAAATAAAACAAGTCCAGAATGTTCTTAATGGTAGACAGTTGACTGAGTTACAGCTAATTTCACTGAAACTGCAGAGTTCAGCTGTAAGTTACTCATTTCTTTACCAGAATTAGGGCTTTTGAGTAGTCTGAAAGCTATAAGAGCCAATCTCCACAAATTTTTGTAGTGAAAATGACCAGTTGAGAATGGTCTAAACCAAATTTTCATCAGTCTGCAGAATTTTGGCATTGCAATAGACCAAAGACTGGACCATGGTTAGAGTCATGATCAGTTTATTGTTTTGTGGTCCAGATCAGTCACCATCTAGTCTAGTCTTGTTCTTTTAAGACCAGTGGGTAAATATTATTAAATAAAAGGGCAGAAGCAGAAGCAGAAGCAGAAAACATAACTAAGCAAAAGGGTATCTGGACATGCTATTGTGGATAGCAAGTATCATAGTAATGAGACAATAGTTCATAGAATGGATATCAGGATGTGGTGAAAGAATGGCAGAAAGAGGTCAGGAGCATGAGAATATGTTAAAAGCATGTCAGAAGGATTTGTGGATATAACAACATAGGAACACACAACCTCATAAACTGGAAAATTTCTCTGCTCTCATTAAGAACACAATTTCTACAACTTCCCAAAATTTTTCAATATCTCAGGAGAATCAGGATAAGTCAAATACAACACCAGAAAGTCACCAGCTTTTTACAAGGAGACCAGGAATTGATTACAGGGTTTAACTAATAGAATATTTGAATATCGACCATGAAGAGCTGATAAAGCACCAATATTCTGGTTCATGCTAAGCATGGCTCTCCCGAACACCTAGAAAATCACGTTATAACCATATAGGACGAAAGTAGTGAGTATTAGCCTCCTTACAGCACGCCTGTCTTGCTGGTCCTATAAGTAAAAGATATTGAATTCAACGAGACGACATCCCGACAGGAAATTCACCTTAAGTTGTAGCCATGCATAGAAAGGGATGTCATATACTTTATCCTTAATAGTATACATGTAAACCAATAGTGCTGGATCGACGGAATGGCAATATTCTGGATCCTGTAGATAGCCCTCAAGGCCAATAGCGCTTTTTTGTCCCTCAAATGTCACTAAATCAACTAGAGACGAGCTCGGCGCACTTGACAATAACATCATTGATAGTCGATTGTTTGCAAATACATCAGGAGCGACTATATAGTATTTTAGATGAATTTCCTAGTAAGAGTAGATTTAAAAGCCTCATACCTTCGCAGAAACAATGCTTAGTAGCGAGTAGTCGCAGTATGGTTGCTAATTTAAACAGCGGTATACCAACTTTAGAGGACAAATCACGGATATGAAGCCCATCAAGATGAGTTGAAAGTATGTCGGCGAGGCGTAATTTCACAGAGACCCTTAGGCATGCCCATCCATACTCTTGCCCTTGCTAAAAGGAATCAAAGTTAGTCATCACGATATCTGAGTGGAAAACAGTGACGACTGCACGTACAAGCATTACAGTCTGCGCTGGAGGAGCTAGGGTGGTGCACAATTGGTCACATGCTCCTACAAGCTTGCTTATGACTTTCTGAAAATGAACTCTGTTTTCTTCAGTATCGAGGGGATGGGTGCAAAGATCTTTTAATGAGGGAGTCTCTTGGCCATACTTCTCATATTCGTCCAGTGCACTATGGGCCGCTTCTGTGATCAGCGCAAGCAGGGTGTTTACTTGAGTTCTGGTAGACATCGACGCAATATTTTGGTGGGATATCGAGTCGAGTTGTCCAGGTACGCCTTATAGGGGACTGAGGACTGTGCGAAGGAGTATTGCCACCGAGTGTGCCTGTGGATCAGCGGAGAGATCGCTAGATGTGGATTCTGATGGGCAAAGGGAAAATGCCGTGGCATGGCCGTGCCAGTGCGTGCAGTTGCGTGCAAGTTGCGTGCATGTGCGTCCACTGATGCGTGCCATGCCATGCAGTTGCCTGGGCCATCATAGATTTACTTTTTTATATATCTGAAATGATTATCACTAGCTAGGCAAGGCTCTTGGTGAAATTTCAATGGGATTCAACAGTCAGTTCTTGAGAATAAATCCCTTACAGTCCTGTGCAGTTGCGTGCAGTGCTGTGCAAATGCATGCAGGTGCGTGCATGAGTGTGTGCAGGTGCATGAGTGTCGAGCTTTGGTATATATATTGATGATTACATACAAAATTCCTTAAATCCATTATTTAGCTAGTTAAAATCTCTCATATTTTGGTTTTTCTAGGATTTTAAAAGTCTTAAGGAGCCTTCTATAATATTTTTGTAAGCCTAGGTGTAGCTGTAACAAAGGTTCTTATTTTTCAAAGTCAAAGACTCTGAGAGGCAGACACTGATAACATATGGGAACAAGCACCTTTGTTCTCAAGACCTGTGGAATTCCTTAAATCTATCATTTAGTCCCTTACAAGTTTTTATAATTTGATTTTCCTAGGATTCTATGGGTCTTAGGAGGCTTTATATAATTTTTTTGGAGACCAGGTATAGCTGTCACAAGGTTCTTATTTTTCAAAGTCAAAGACTCTTGGGCACTCTGGTAAGCAGACATTATACATTGTCAAGTCATAGATTGCTATAGGAATTTCAATATGAAAACAAATTTTAACCTCATTAGACATCCATTTCTATTCTTTTATATTGACTAGAGAGGCACTGCTACTGTCATGTGTTTGCACCATCAAGCAGGATGGAAAAATGCGAAGGTTTAAAGTATCAGCAAAAACCTTTGCATTTTTCCCACCATTACCGGTGCACTCCAATAGTGCCGTGCAGGTCATAGGTGGCTGTACCATTTGCGTGCATGCTGTGTCTATTTGCATGCAGGCCGTGCCATTTGAGTGCCTACTGTGCTATTTGCGTGCATGCCATGCCATTTGCATGCAATTAAGCATGGTAGTGCTCAGCACACATGGCAGTGGCACAGCAAAAAGCCTGTGCCCATTCTGATGGTACTTGGCATACATGTGCAAGCACCTAAATGATCAGCCAAATTTATCAATTTCTGTCTTCGCAGGTACTGAAGTGGCGGAGCGTGATTAATGGTGCACTTCATTAGGAATTAGGCACAACTTAGTACAAATAACCTACAGTAGAAAGATTGCCTCACATGGCACAACCGAAGGCAATAGTTAGAATGGACTTAAATATGGAAAGTTTGGAGGCTGAATGACCCATTATAGCTCATCAGTATCACTGAGTCTATACTAGTAAGGTGTTAGTGTTAGTACATTAATATCTGGCAATAGTGCAATGCAGCCAGGAAAGTGTGATGTCAAGAAAAAAGTGTGATGCAGGAAGAAAGTGTCATAAGGCCAAAGGTGTGATTCCAGGCTATTATATCATGGGAATTGTAAGACAAATTCTATGGGCCATGGACCTACAAATCAAGCAGGCAATCCCTTCAGCAGTCTTCAGCTTAGTTGGGTCAGGAGGCTGATGATGAGTACCACTGCTCTACCTGCTGGATTTCACCTGCAGTAAAAGCCAATGGCAAGTTGATATTGTTAGACTCTGTGCACCCACTCACATGGTCCAGCTTATGATTTTCATAGGGTGCCTGCAAATATGAAGGCTCAAGGCACAAAGACCTTCAATATTTCTGATCTCCAGGTCTTCCTTAAGCACCTTGTTTTCAATGCCAGTTGTCAAGAGACTCATTGTACTTGTCACTAATAAAAATTAATTGCAACTGGGAGTTACAGCTTGGCTAAGAATGTCATGAACTTGCCTTTTCATTTTTGTGATTAATCTTATCTTATCATAAGATCTTATCACAGGAAGATCTTATCTCAGGATGACACATGGACAACTCATGTTTGCAACAC